>JAOWBL010003066.1:0-12751 GCA_028564865.1 Zenarchopterus dispar | reverse complement strand
ATATATATATATATATATATATATATATATATATATATATATATATATATATATATATATACACACATATATATATAGATAGATATAATTTTTTTCATTTACTGCAGCTTTGACGCGTGTAACTTGCTATTTTGCTGGATATCATCAGTTTTTATGTTGTTTTTTATTTATTTATTTTTGTGTGTGCGTGCATGTTCATCATTAGACCCAGGCCAATGCACTTGCATTGAATGAGAAAGCATTCAGAATACCTTCCTGTCACTTCAAGATGTAGAGCAATTTACCTAAACACAGCCAAACTAGAGCGCTGAGAGTCGTGGGAACCCTGCCTGTGCCTGAAGTGGTTAACTTGTCTTTATTTAAAGTTAAACACTCCAAGCTTTACGTGGCGGACGCTCCAAACCAACAGCCTGTGATGAGAGCGAGGGGTGCCACGGAAAAGCCACTTTCCTCCCAGATAAAAGGCTCCAGCCTCAAAAGCATACGCCACACAATAATGAAAATGTGACTTTAGCCCAAGGGATTGAGGCGCAGCGGGCAACCTGTTTGTTGATTAGAAGAGGGAGTACAAAGCCAGCTCAGAGACAGTCAATACGGGGAAGGAAATGGAGGGTGTAGATGTGCATTGCCACCCCCAGCCCCTGCTTTCAGCACAGATTGAAAAAGTGATAAATATGCATGAGTTTGGCTTCAACAGTGAAGGCCTTTGACAGCGAGGTTGAGAATTCTCTATCTCTGGAGCAAATAGGCTGAAAATAACTGTCTGAGAAAGTTAACCTCGCGTGTGAGCAAATGTGGCGATGAAAGAATTCCCCGGGAGATTCATTTTCTCACACTTAACATATTGTATCTACTAAAGACTTGCTCTCCCATCACCTGGCAGAAAAATAAATCAACTCTAGGAGGCATTAAACGGTTAAAATGTTCAAATAAAAGAGTCTGGTATCTTCACAGCATCTCGTCTCGTATTCAGGAAATCTGATGATTTATTTACTTGGAAAATGTTTGCTTTTTTAGAAAATAACTTTTAAAATCAGTTCTTTTTTTGTCAAAGTATAAACATTAACCCCTAACTCACAGGCTTCATCCCCACCCATTGACTTTGAATGGGCTGACATCATCAAATGTTACCACACTTAATGGTGGCGTCTGAGTGTTACAGTATCAGTGCAGCTTCCATCAAAAGTTGGAGATTTTGCAGCCAATCAAAGTAGAGCTACACAGCAAATGAACATGTGTGAAGATGAGGCTTATTTCTGTAGAAGCAGAAAGAAATTTGGTTGTTATGATGAATGCACATCTAAATGACCTCCCATCAAGGGTTAGTCAGATGCTGCACATTTATTGTGATACAGTTTTTAAGTTTTACGGAGTAAAAGTGTTAGACAGAATTTGTTCTAGAGACATGATTTTGTCTGCTATCACTCCTTATGTTTTTGACTTTAGTTATTTTGGTTTTCATGTGCTGTTTGTTTTGGTTAAGGCACTCAGATCACCTGGTTAAGTTTAGGTTTTCACATCAAAAACTGCCTAAAAAAACTGATCCTATCCCAAGAATTAGCAGGTGTTGAGCATAGTTTCTGGTTGCCATTCTTAACTTTGATTGGGAAGAGTGAAGTTCCTTGACCAGCCGCTGGGCGAGTGACCGGGTCAGCAGCTCCGACCTGAGCTGGTGATTGCTTTGGCTGCCTCTGACTCCGAACCATCCAAACCGATCACTGTGGCTTTCCTGGATCTTTTTGTGCTGGAGTGATGTAGCTGAGTCGGATGGTTGTGTTAGTTCTGGCGGATCAGAACACCGACAGTGTTCATTTTTGCTCCAGCAGTCCTGGTTTCCAGGGTCATTTCAGTAAACAACTCATCTACTTCAGAAAAACCAGAACCGATTCAGTCAGAAATAATGTCGGGTGAAAGAGCTGAGCTAAAGTAGGTAGCTTGTGTTAGGCCTCTTTATTCCCTCCATAGTCTCGACACCTAGTTGACTAGGTGCTGTGAGGTTGTTTGTGTTAGTTCATGACCTTCCAAATCTTTTTAACCTGCTTGTAATGGATGTCTGCTGTTTAATCTGAAGACTGTGGTGGGTCAGAAAGGTCTCCGCTACCGATTTAAAAACAGTCATGATATTGTGTTCATGGTTCTTCAACTAGTATCCTTTAACACAATATTTTAGGTGATGATACGCTGCTTGTAATATCTGTTTTAAACATCTAAATCCTGAGATCCACACTGGGCTGTCAGTAACATCGCTTTCTGTTGAGGTTCACTACAAAGGTAAGACAGTAGCTTCAGAAGCTTTAAGTTCACTGCTTCATTTCTGTGGCTTCAGTCTCGATTTGGCTTTGAACCTGTTTGGACTCGGTCTTGAGCTAATCCGTAAACTTAGACTTTATCTTGTCAAGGAACAACCTTAAGTGGTCATGACTACGGGCCGGTCTATACCAAGAATCCATTTTTTGTTGTTTTTCCGAGTCCACAGCAGAGATTAAGCACACTACTTGGACTAGATGAACGAAAAGGTTTGTTTTTTTTGTTTTTTTTTTTAAATATTTCTTACAACCTTCTGAACTATTGTGTAGTGTGTGTGCTATAGTTGCAAATCGCCTCACAGGCTGTGTAAATATGCAGTGGCAGCTGCGCCCGTCTTGTATGAGAGCTGAAGCGTGTTTGGAGAGCGGCCGCGGGCTTTGTTTTTGGATCTTGCGCCTGTTTCTGTTAGAGATTTACCCCTGTGGATGGAGGAGAGCGTTTTCTCACCTCAGCGTGGCCACAAGCTCGTTCTGCATGTTTTGCTGAGCATTTTCTTCTGTGTGTGTGTGCTTCTCAGACCTTCAGGCCTCCCAGTCCTTTGAACACTACAGCATATCTGACCAGGCCATGGACTACAGGGTTCTGCACATGGACGAGGACCAGGACAGGATGTACGTGGGCTGCAAGGACCACGTTCTGTCCATGGACATTAATAACATCACGTATGGCACACTCAAGGTCAGCAGATGGTTATGGCTCTTCTTCTTCTTCTGCAGTACTGGCATCTACTGTGGCTGCAATCTCATGATGATAAAAAGGAAAATAAAACCTGAAGCATATGCATCATGGAACTTATTTCAGTCTGTGCCAGGATAGATGTAAATTACCTTACATTCGCCATAATAAGTACAAATTTAGGGTTATTCGGAAGAGCTGGGAAGCTGGCTGAGCTCTCATAACTAATTCTGAATGCAGAGAAGAAATTATCTTGGGCTAAATTGACAGACGTGAAGAGCACAAACAGATGGGAAAGCATTTAGAGCCCTCTGGAGACTGCCGCACAGCCTCCATTTATTTAGCTGTAAATTGCATGATGTATTTACTGAGCTTGACCTTTAAACCCCTCCGCCGGGTTTGAAAACACACTCGGCAGTGGCGTCGGCTCGCTGTAATCACCGAAGCAGGAGCGGCTCTGGAGAGTGAAAGCTGCAGCGTTTGTAATCATTTTCCATAAAGATTTCCCTGTGATTCATTTGTGTAAAGAGGATTTTTTAAAAAGTGAATGAGTATATTTATGTCCTTTGTATCTTTTACTTGTAGGCTCAGTAACTCATTTAAATACTCTCTCCTTTTTCAACCTCCAGTTGTTTTGGCCTGCTTCTGCAAGCAAAATAGAAGAATGCCAAATGGCGGGCAAGGATCCAACAGTAAGGACAGCAAACCTCGAAAAAACACTGATCTTGTTGGCATTTTTTTGTTTTTTTCCTGAATCATTGGTGATACACAAATATAATAGTGTACAAAAGTCTTGCAGTTTTGTTGACATATTTCCACATGTCATTAACCTTTTTTTTTTTTTTTTTTGCATTTGAGCTTCATAGAAATGACTGTCATTAACAGACTTGTCCAGATTACCATCTGACCATTATCTATGAGTGTTATCTAGAATCAGGTTGGCTCATCCAAGGTAACATCTAAAACATGCTCAGGCATCGAGTGAGAACAATAACAAAAAACACCTTTTACTGTAAAACCTGTTTTACAGTCATGAGTGTTTCCTGATTGTTCAGATGTCTGGAAGTTCTTGAGTGTCTTCTTGCGACGATCTGTGAGTGGTGGGAGCAGCTCACGAATGCACAAAACGCCCGCTGACATCACTCAGGAATGAAACACAAGGCTCCCCACCAAGTTATGATAAACAAAACCTTGAGAGATTGCCGATGTTTTAAACAATGACGAGTCGAGGAATCCACCCTGACATGCTGGAGTGGGAGATTTGTCAACCGGAGGAACCGCAACAACAAAGATGACGTTCTGCTGTCTGTGTTTGAGTCACCTGAAAAAGGTGAACTCGGTTTGCTGTGTCTTCACGGCCAAATGCAGATTTCTTCCAAAACATCGTGATGAAAACAAAAGAGTTCAAACAAAGAAGAAGCTGATACTTTTGCTCTTACTATGAACACTGGGTGCAAATACTGCACATCTCAGCTCTCAGCTTATTGTATCTCCGTTTTCATTGGCTGGACCAGATACACCCTGGCACATAGCTAGAGGCCATCCGTCCGCCTCTTCTGACCAGTATGACAAAAAATCAACACTATGTGCCCCTTTGGCGATAACAAAGCTTTGTCCCACCTGAATATATATAACTATAGTTTCCATTTGCTCCACATCAAATTTAAACTAATAGGATCCAGTAAATAGAACAGCAAATATTTCTGGCTCCATCTTGCGAGCTGGATGAGAAACTGTTGATGTTGCTAAGCAACTGGACCAGTGCTGACAGCGTAAACAGGAAGTTATTAGAAGGTTCGATGTCTCACTTCACCAACTGTTGATTCAGTCCTTCATGACCTTTTAAAGGATGCAGACTTTATATTTATAAAACCTTGAAGGCCAAGTCCTCTGACGGACGCAGATGCTGAGCTGTACAGATGGCAACATTAGGATGTGTCATGTTTATTTTGCATGGAAGTGTAAAAACTATTCATACATCTGAGGTCAGAATTTATTGTTGTAACACTTTAAATATGTCCAAAACCCAGAAAAGTGTCCACTTGAACAGTGGGCATCAGGTCACAGAAAACCCCATGTAGGTTCACATCTGGATGCAACAGACAAAAAAATAAAAACACATAATGCCCACAACAAAATGACTCAACAAGAAAAAGTCCATTTCTAGTGTGACCTGGTTCAGAATCAAGAATGAACTCTTTTTAGGCAGGAAGAATCAGGTACAATGATTATCATTTTTACTCAGATTTGAAAAAGCTATCCTCATAGGTTTTGTTTTTAATCTTAAAAAAGGTATGAAATGTCATAAAACTATGATAAAACAAGACTAAAGGTGCACAGGGCAGTAAAACAAATATGACCAATAACAAACAGAGATTTAGTTAATGTGACACATATTATTTTATTAATTTAAAATGATCTGAACATTTATACTCAGTTCATGGTGTTATGTTTGATACTTTAGATCAGATTTGTATAAAATATCATTACAAGTTTATATTGGGGCCATCAAATCATAAAAAAAACTCACAAGCAATAATGTCATCCATTTTCAGTAATAAATACATTATATAATTTTTTTTGTAATGGAGGGGCAATCTGAGTTCACCTTGTGAGACTAGGTGGGGTAATACTGCTCGCTGTCTGTTATGACTGCAACTAACTAACCTAATCAAATTATCAAAATTAGATTTAGCAATAAGGACACTTGTGATTTTTAGGCTAAAATCACATGCATCATAAACACGTAGACGTTGCTGTGAAATGAGCTTAAACAAAAGAAAACATATGACCTTGATAAGATAAAACATAATGATGAAATTATATCCATCCAGAAATCAACTTATGTCATTTATTACTTCATAATCTAAGATGTTTTTGTCTCTGATTTAACTCCTTCTAACCTGAGGATCTCACAGTTTTCTGTTTAGCGAGCCTGAACTTTAGCAAAAAATACTACAAAAATAATAAAATGTTTTCAACCAAATGTTGGAGTGTTTAGCTGTAAGGACAAAATTTACTATGAAAATAAGACAGTGCTAGTTTATTTTTCGTTGGATTTGGTAGATAAACTAGGTTCCCCACTGTCTGGTGTTGGAGTGCATTTATTTTGTTTTATGTGGTGAACAAAAGTCCAATACTGCTTTTTGGGTCCAGAAGTTGTAACCTGTAGTGACCCGAGTTCACAACACCGATGATGCAGGGGTGATTCACGGCCATCGGTGCTGAATAAAAATAAAAATAAACTAGAGTCGAAGCTCTGTAGAGGCAGCACCGCTGACTGAAAAGGAGACTTATTCAGCCGGTCTGATTCTGAGCAGCATCTTTGTTACTTTAATGAAGACGTACAGCATATTAGGTGAATATTTCCAAGCATCCTGCAGATACTGAAGGAGTTGGAAGCCCCTGTTTCTGCTTGAGCTCTCCATCCTCTGACACCGGCAGGGTTAACAGAGCCAGGGTTGTTTAAAACACGCTGCTGCAGAAATAGAAGAGAAACTGTTTCCAGTAACAGGTCTGAGTAATCCCACAGCTGCTGCACACGGGCCCCCTCAAATATTTGGGTGGGTGAGCATCACTGCGAGGACCCGTTGAGCGGCCCCATCCCTCTTCTGTCATTTACCACTCCTTTCACTTTCCGTCTGACTGTCCTTCCTGCTCTCTTTGGTCACTCGTTCCGACGCACCGTCAACTTCCTCTTTGGACTTTTTTCTCGTCTCAGAGCCCCTTCATGTACCCGTCATGGCTACCCTCCACGTTTGTGCACATTTCTCCAGCCCCGGCTAGGTTGAAAGCTCAAAAGGCTTCACTTTAAACTCGGCGTGAGGGCCACTTTGCACTCGGGGTCATGTGTGTGGATGGGAAACGCAAAAGGAAAATAAAACAGGATGAAGGTCACGGAGCGTGCATGTAGCTCCACGCGGCCGATACCCGATATGGGTTCGGCCCTCTTGCGAATGAATGATAAGGGAAAGCAGGGCCGATGTAGAGAGATAAAGAATAGAAAGATAAATAACCGAGATGGGTGTGAGACGTGAAAATATTCAGTTGCTGTTCGTTGATGGATCTCAGAGGAGCTGGAGCAGCTGCCAGTTCCGCCGCCACGGCCAAGTTCCTGACGGCTCCCTGGATACGTGTCCTGCTCCTTCTCTCTCCGCAGTCTTTTTCTTTCTTTCTTCCTTTCTGCAAACTCGGCCTTAATTAGCCAAAAAGTCCAGCACTCCCGCTGCTGCTGCTGCCGGGCTTTTAAAGTGGAAACAAAGTTGTCCGTTTCACCTAGATAAATCACAGACGCTCCTTTTTCCGCTGGCCTCGATGGCGGATCTGCGAGCTCTGGGATCGCTTCATTGTGCAGCTTTTGCAACTGTCATAACAAGTGAGATAAGTTTGAATTAGTGCCTCATATGGAATAGCATTCAGTAGCGATAAACGAGTTCTGGATTTGGTATTCGCCTCGGCTTCACACCAGGAAATACATCTCTCCTTTGGTATGTCTGATCCAGTGCGTCACAGCTGAGGCAGAAAAGTGGAGAGTGCTGGGATGACTGAAACAGTTTTAGCATCTGCTGCTCTTTTGAATCAACACAAAAGTTATGTTCAAAGTCCCACTTGTCTAAGGGGGTAAGACTGCTGATGGTCCAGGTTTATTTAACTTTACTCAGCGTATCATTGGCATTGGCGAGGGCCGCACCAGGCAGCAGTGTTTAGCATTTGCTGAATAGAGGCCATGGCGGGGACAAGTGGGATTAGCTGACATCAGCCACCGCGCACTACTTGTTAGACCAGATCAAGTATCACCGTCTCCCAAGAGATCCCATCTCACCAGGTTTCGGGTTGGGGCTTGGGTCGGAGCGGGGTGACTCAGAGCCGTCAGGATTTTATACCAGCTGCAACAGGCAATATTTATGTTTCTGTAAGAAGAGGCCGGTCATCACAGCCAGACGCCACGGGGACGTTTGATGGCACCGGTGAAAAGAAAACGTCTCCTACGACGGTGCAGCTGACTTCATTTCGGGTCGAACTTCGGGTTTTGATAACGTGCCGAAGAGGCATTAAAATAAGAACAGGCTTTCATTTCTGTTGGATTTAACACAGAGGTGCATTTCTACAGTTTTGCTGCTGCGTCTTTGGAAACTTAAATGCATTGAAACATTTCTCCACTGCTGCGCCGGTGCCTCATTTTCAAACTAAAGTACAGTGTTTATCTTTATTTATTTATTTATTTTAAAGAATCATAGCACAGCCATTAGTATGGACCCATTTTGATCTGCTTCGGTGGTTGGATTTGTCTAACTAACTAAACCATGTTGAAAACTCTTCAAGTTTACAAACTTCAGTGATTTGGGCAAAAGAGAAAAACTAAGATTTAAAAGCACAATACAAGTTATGTTGTATCACATGATCAAGAAATAAGCAGTTGACTTGGAGAAAAAAAAAGGATTTTGATTCTGTCCACTTCTCTCTGGAAAAAAAAGCCAAAATACTTGTTTTTTGTTGATCTGATTGGTTAAGCAGAGCTCAACCAATCAGATTATAGACTGATCCTGTCCTCTGATAAGTCATTTTTTAAAACCTGCGCTTTTCCAGCCAAAGTCTATTGGTTGGAAAAGTTTATGGACGACAAGTTAAAGCATCATAGTAGACCAAGTAGGTGGAACAGGAAAACTTAAACTAGAATTAAATAATAAATGTATATTTTTAAATAGAAATGTCATTTTTAAGAGGTGCAAGTTTTCTTTTCCCGAACTTAAGTATCGCTTCAAAATAGAATAATCATCACAGATATGTCTTCGTACCTACCAAACCTTTTTTTTCTTTTTCTTAATGGTGTTTGTCTTTGTTTGTCTGCACTTTCCAGCACGGCTGTGGGAACTTCATCCGGGTGGTGCAGCCTTACAACAGGACTCATCTGTTTATGTGTGGCAGTGGGGCGTACAGTCCAGTCTGTGTGTACGTCAACAGAGGCCGCCGACCAGAGGTGGGTTGACCACGATGGGTGGAAAAAAACCACTCAGGGACATCCGCCTGAAATTCAGCCGCTCGGCCACAACCGAGGGCTTTTAAATCATTCTGGTCGTCTGTTGTGTAACACCGGCTTCATAAAATGATCTCAAAATTGAAAAATGGTAAAGTTTACACTATTTTACCCCAGTAATGGTTTAAATAATGACTGAATAATTATAATAATCATAATAACCTGATCGTGGCAGGTTGTAGTATTAAATGCAGCAGCAGCAATAATTCATGGAAGTTACTTCTGTGTGACTTTATTAGATTCTCACGTTGATCTGCAGGAATTTTTTCGATTTTTACTTCCAATATTGAATCAGTTTAATCATATTTTTTAGCATTCACTCATGCACAACCATTTTAAAGAAGCAAAGTGTAAGATTGTAGGTTAAAATATCCCAAAAATAACCTAGAAACAGCAAAGAGTGAGGAAAAAATTAATGCAGTTACCTCACAAAATAAATAACTAGTGTGATATAATGTTTATATAATATACCTATTTATAATGGTGTATAATGAAACTTTTGTTCCCACCGGCCAGGCTTATCAGAACTTTGTCTATCCCACTCTAAAGCTTTTGTGTGCTTCAGGATCAGCTTCCTGTTGCAGAACCTAATTTCCAACCAGCTTTAGATGTCGGACAAATGGCCTCACAATTTCCATTAGTGTATTTAGCTTCTTTGCAGGGACGTCCACTCATAAGAAGTTTAGCAGCTGTCTTGAACCTGTCATGTTTTCCACTAAATGAAGAACATTGAACTAATTATCCAGTCCAGATATATTTTCCAGCAACAATTCCTTCTCTAAGATAATTGCTTATGTCTTTCCCTCTTGGCTTTATATGGAGAAATGCCTGCACTCCTGGCCAGCAAATTTGAAATATGCCTATATTATCAATTCAGGAAGGGCTGATAATTAGCTGCAACTTGTTACCTTTAATCCCTTGGCTTTGGTTTTCTTAAATAAATAATAACATAGTAAAAATGCAGTTTCTTTTGTTTTTGTTTTTTTCGTCTGAGGTTACTTTTGCCTGGTACTAAGACCCACCAAAACTCCTTAGGATCAAAGAGAGGGGCGAGTTCTAACTATTGCATGTGATTGTATGTTTAAAGTTAAGGATCAGCATATGTTTAAAAAAAAAAAAAAAGAAAATTCGAGATTTTAAACCTGATGACTGCCAAGTCTTCGTATATTCCTGGTGATGACTCATTAGATGAGAAGATAAGGGGGAGCAAATGGAGGTCTCTTGTCGGGAACCGAGCGCCGTTCCTGGGCCATCATAGTTGACCAAACAGCCATCCAAGTAAGTGTGGGGAATCCCTCCAGTAAAAAAAAAAAAAAAAGCCTTCACTGACTTGAAAACATTCATCCGCAGGCTGCTGTCGGCTGCTGCCAGACGTTAATAAGCAGACAGAACCAGGCGCTCTCCTCACTGCAGTGCCTTTTGTCATTTGGGGTTTTTGTTTGAAAGGCAGGCTGCTCTGTTTGCAGCCTCTGAGCTCAAACATGTCAAAGTCTGAAGAAAAGACATCTGTAAAGTGTAAAAAGCTGCCATACTGGAACTAGTGAGCTCCGAGCGGGACCTCTGCCCTCCCAACGTGGATGGGGTTTTTATGTTGTTTCAAAACTTCACGGACTTGAAGCAGAAAGTTAGTTAGATCTGACAAATGTCTAATCTAGTCTTTTACTTGATCTCTAAATCTTCAAGGGTGCCATGGAATGTATAATATTAAAAAATACATCTCTTTGATTCATTTAAATGTTCGGTTTTAAGATGTAAAGTCTCACTCTGCCCAGTGACAGTCATCCATCTGAGTGAAGGTATTTTAGAACCTAACAAAGTCAGGAACCTTCCAGATGGAGTCCGTCCACCTCCAGAACCTTTTTGTAAACAGACTCATTTTTCAGGGATAATGTTGCTCGGCTGATGCAATCTGCATCTCCATTCAAGGAAGCCGCAGTGTGCCAGATGTAAATGGATCAGACAGGAAGAGCGATAATTTAACCAGGTTACTCCTGAGCTGTCAACTCCATTTCAGGAGGGTGTCGAAACTTGGCAGCGAATCCTCCTGAAATGGAGAGAAGGCCACCATGAGACATCAGCGGAGAGATTCCTGCTCTCGGCCCAAACTGAACTGTGCTTTTACCGGCCCATCTGGGCCATTTAAGGTAGACTGCAGCACATCTGCTGCTGTGCATCCTTAAAATCAAGAGGAAGCAGAACCTGACCTGGCCACTTCGAGGGACGTTAGCTTGGCTCACAGAGTCAGTTTTTTACTAAAGTCGAGCCAACTAGATGGAGCCACCTGCCATACAAAAGTTTCTTCAAAGTATCTGATGTTTTCTTTTTCTTTGACAGGAACAAGTATTTTATGTCGACTCAAGAAGTGAATCAGGAAAAGGAAGATGTTCCTTCAATCCTCAAGTGAACACAGTCTCTGTCATGATCAGTAGGTGCCTCCATTTCCCTGTGCTTTATTATAAAAAGAAAATAATAATTTGCAGGATTCTGGTAAAGCATGCTGGATGTGCTTCGTTGAGGAATCTGAAGCTTGTAGATGGACATGTTGAGATAAAAATACTTTTTATTGTGTGCTGGTTTTCATCATTAAGTGGTTAAATAGCCTATGTTGGTTTTCACTCTTGTAAAACAGCGTATCAGCACGACCTCTACAGTAACCAGAAGGTCACTGGTTCGATCCCTGGCGCTGTCGTTTCCCATAGTGTCCCTGACTAAGACACTGAACCCAATCGTAAGAACACCAGGTCCTAAATGAGGTCGGCAGCTGTCCTCCGCTCTTTGTAGCTCTGCACAAAACCGACCCATTGAGAGTCCACCGACTGTGGACGTTTATTCTGGGTTAATTCTCCGAGGAGGCACCAAGCCCTGTAACTTCAAAAAATGAATCCAAAGCACAGCAGCAGAAATTATGCAAACATACCCCAACAACCAGGCAGGGCCAGTTCCTGCATAAACACTAGACAGTTGTTAAGGGGGCCACATGATCAAAAGGGTCCCAGCTGGAGTTCAGTTCAATTTATTTTATATTTATTTGTCATTTCCAAGTAAAGTAAATTCATTTGTCCATCTCTATTATATCCGTCTGTTCATTCATTTGTAAGCAGTGTGTGAGATTTAGGATGTTTTTGAGGCCACCAAGAAAATCTTGCTTTGGGTCACCAAAATGCTGGTGCCGGCCCTGCAACCACAGGACGAGGTCACTAATACATCTAAATCTGATTCTCTGACTCAGCTGCTGTTTCAGTGGTGTTTGGACTTCAGAGCCCAACCCAAAACCCTGAGCTAAAACTTCTTGACTTCTCTCTTTTCATGTGGTTTCAGCTTTTATTTCTTTTATGTCTGTACATATGTGAAGGTTTTCTATGACAACATTAACTTTTGTTATCCACCTTGTCATTCAAAGAGGGGTGAAATGGTCCATTCTGTTTACTTCAGAACTTGGACTGTCTTCACAATCTAGCGATGTCAAAAAACCTGGATGGACTAAGAAACAAACAAACAGCAGGCTAGCTGACAGCCACTTTTAATGATTCAAATTCATGACCTGAGTTTGAATCAGGTCGTGACCTATAGTTATTTTTATCAAAAATAACATACGCTAGTACCGTATTTCTCCTATTTAACGCTCCCACTCTAATAGACATGCCCCTACCCACAAGGTTAGGGTGCAGCTATTATTTTTATGCCAGTTTCGATAAAAATTGATCGCAGTTATGATCAAGAGTTATGATTTGCAGA
>JAOWBL010003065.1:0-12753 GCA_028564865.1 Zenarchopterus dispar | reverse complement strand
ATAGATAGATAGATAGATAGATAGAAGTGTCATGGTTTAATCGATTTACATAATTGTTTTAAGTGTTCAGAGTGCTGCAGAAGATAGAAATACCGATGTATGCAACATAGGCAGCTTCATACGTTATACATGTATATATGTAAAATATATTGTGAGACATATAATAAAGTTGTTTAATAATATGTGTCACAACATGGATGAAAAAGAAGAAGTTGTCATCCATGACGCCCATGTTCTCCCAGGTCTGTCAGTTTAGGCCAATATCAGACAAATATCAGATTGGCTTGGGAGGCCTTAAATGGCTGTAAAAGATCCGTAAACAATAGTAAGCCAGTCTGTAGCTCATTATTGGGAAAGGAGCTCCAGAATCTGTCCCTTGATAACGACATAGATTAGAGCCCTTGCTGCTCTGGGTTTAATCCTTGGCAGAGAGTTCTTGATTTAAAAGGAAAACTTTACCCCCGCATGGTTTACTGTCACAGAATTTCATTATTATTTGTTACAATGGAGCGCTTTAGCGTCACTTCTAAATGCTGTTTCAGGAGACTTGTCACCCTGCCAGAAACTATACATCTAGGGGAAACACAGAAATGCTATTATGTACTTATTATGTTGGCCAGTTGCCTAAAATAGGAAATGGGGTTCGGCCATAATGATAATTTTGGCAACATTGACAATTGGCAGTACAAGTGAAATATAATCTCTTTTGCTCCTTGTCTTTATTTCTCTATATTTGTGGTGATCTGCAGAAAGGAATGGAAAAGTCTGAACCCCTGTCGGGCAAATGCTCTGCTTGTCCTCAGCTTGCCGGCTCTCTTCAGTTTTAATTATTTATTTCTAGTATTCTGCCTGTGTTTTTGCTCCTCTCTGGTCTCATTTTACCTTGCTTTTTTTTTTTTTTTTTTTTTTTTTTTTAAGAGCAATGGATATCCAACATGGCAGCAAGTTACCAGAATAGATTTTGACAAATGTAACAATGTACAAACAAACCATAGCAGACGTTGCCATTCAGGTGCTACAGTTTTAGATTGTTGCCACCAGGCATAATGCGAAAATGATGGATCTGAGCAAAGATTTGAGGATGCCATACATGTCTGCCTGTTGTTCAAAGCATCCTCTAATAATAATGCAACACTTTAGGTGTTAATAGCATTTAAATATCATTTAAGAAACCAACAGCTTTTTCTTTCAAAATTAGCTGCTCCATGTTTCTTCCCTGTGGGCTACTGCTTAAGATATATAACCACATAATTACAACAGATTAATAGTCAGTTGACCAAAGAAGTCCTTAGAGGTCATCTATTACTGGAGATGAACATGAATGTCTGCACAGACTTTGGTAAACCATTTAAGTGTTGAGTTATTTCAGTGGTCTGACCAACAGACTGATGGTCTGTAGAACCATGCAGCTAGAATGACAAAATACATTAGAGAGGTGTAGGCAAGTAAAAGGCATGTTAATACACAGAGAAGAGCGTATAAAACAACAAAGGAAGAAAAGTGACATGCAAACTGACTGGACCACTAAAATACACACGGACATCTCAGCCAGATGAGCAGGGCATTATTTGCTGGCAACTCTAATAAATGACTGTGGATTAGAGTGTTCTGTGTAAAAACATTTCCACTACCTTTCTAAAGATGCTTGGGTGTATGCGTCTATGCGTGTGTGTGTGTGTATGTGTGTGCCATAATAACCTCTGTAGATTCCTCAGTACAACACCTGACACCATCATTGCACATACATGCACAAACATATCTACCACCGTGTACACACACAGACACACTTGTCAGATTTGTGATATTTTGGAAGTCCAGTGTAAAAGAAACATAAGAGATGGGGACATGAAAAGTTTTATAAGTCTACTTAATTATAAATTTTTTGTTGCTGCCCAGCAGCTTTACTTCTGGTTCTTTACAGCATCAAACACTTCTATCCTTGGAATTCACTTTGACAATAGGCTGCCTTTCTAATGAAAAAAAAAAAAAAAAAAAGAAAAAAATCCAAAAGATCCTCTGTCCTTTTTTGCCTGTTCCTGCTTATTTCCTTTCTTTGATTTTTAACTCATTGTATGGAGCAGTGCACCTTTTCAGTTCTTTCTTTAACACCTTTTGTTGTTTAGTAGCACCACTTCTCTTTTCTTTAACTTCGAATTGGACTATTTTGTGCAGCTAGATTGTATAAAATCTCCTAACAAAGCTATTGTATCCTTTAAAAAAAACAGACAGGTTGCGAATGAGAAACCAAGGTGAAATTAATCTGTAGTTAAAGGTTAAAAACAATAAAAGATTAACATTACACATCTCACTGCTGCTTGTCAAAGGCATATATGTCCCTTCAAAATTAATTGTAGGTGTTGGGCTCAGAAGGGTTCCTACTATTTTCTTGGAAACCTTAATCACAAAAAAGTTGAAAAAATTTGCAAAATGCCAATAAAAATAGAACGCAATGATTTGAAAGTCACATATATTGATCAAGAACATATATCAAAGGATTAAAGATCAGAAATCTTTCATATTCAGAAAAAAAAAAGATTTTGAATTGGATGATAGCAACAGGTCTAAAAAATGCTGAAACTGAGTGATGGTTACCACTCTTGGGATCTCCTAATCTTATGACAATAGTGCAAAAACATCTGGAAACTAAAAAAATTGCTGGAAGGTGCAAGGTCTTCCCTTAAAAGACATTTGTTTTTTAAATAGGATTATATGGTGCTCTTCTATTATATGGAAATAATCTCACATTTCTTTTCAAGATGAGCAAGCTATCCATGATATGGTATGACAACATCATTATACCTTCCCTATACCATCCCTATATTTGAATGTGCAGTTCAAAAGCCTGCACGTTCCAAGGCCTTTGATGACATCCAAAATGGTCCCATTCCCCTTTGGTCTGGAGGATGCACCATACCTTGTTACCAAAGAGAAGTTTAAATTTTGATTTTTCTGACCACAAAACAGTTTTCCTCTTTTCCTGTCTATAATAAATTAATTTTGGTCCAGAGAAGACAGTGGTGTTTCTGGTTCATTTTAGCATGGCCTCTTCTTCTTTACGTGATGGAGTTTAAACCTCTATTTGTGGATGACATGGTGAACTGTGTTCACAGTGATTTCAAGACATGTTCCTGAGCTCTTGCAGTAATATCTATTGGAAGATCATACCAGTTTGTAATGCAGTGCTTCTTGAAGGCTCAAGGACCATGGTCCAAGAGAAATCTGAGAAATCTGTATGTTTGTGGGACAAGCCTGAAAATCAATACTAGCCCCCAGTATTGACTTTCAGGCTTGTCCCCCAAACACACAGATTTTTCCACATTCTTGGAATCTTATGTTGATATAATGTAGTCTATACTATGGTAAATTCAAAACCTTCGTAATTTCTCACTGAAAAACATGGCTGTCTGAAAAATGTTTTTGGTTGATTGATGAAATTCCACCCACCTTCACTTGTGAGAGGCTCTGCTTTTCAAGATGCCCTTTGTATATATAGCTGATCATGTGACAGACTTACTTACTACCAACCAACCTGATTAAAAGCAGGTGATCCTTCTGGTATTTTTTGTTTGTTTGTTTGCTTTGTTTTGTTGGAGGTGGAGGGTTTGGGTGGGGGGTGGGGGTGGGGGGGTTTGTGCCACTTACTTTTCCAACCTTTTAATGTACATATCCCAACTTTTTTGTGATGAGCTGCCATCAAATTCAAAATGAGGTCATATTTTCATGAAATGCTAAAATGCCTGAATTTCATATTTGATATGATTTCCATATAAAATTGTGAATAAAAAAATGGTTTCACAAGATTTTCAAATCATATCATTTTGTGCATTTTTTTAAGTGTACTGCGTTGTATTTTGTTTTTAATTACATTTCATAGAATGTACATGATAAGTTCACAACATAGACAGTCAAAATGTTTTTAGCCTTTTTTTTAAATTTTTATCAGATTTAGTGTGTTCTCCTCTTTCTTCTCCATTTTCTCCAGGTATAGGTATTTCAGATGGACATAAAAAGAAGAAACGTATTGCCCATAAATAAGTGTGTTCTTTTCCTTGTGGACCAGCAACCTTTCATGGTATTTTTTTCATGGTGTGTTTTCTCTAGCGAATGCTTGAACAGGACATTGCTGTCCATGTTCAGAAGGCACCAGAGTGTAGAAAATGAATGGATTCACTAATGCCATAGTTACCTTAATCTATCCTGCATCTGTTCTACAGTGATGAGATATGAAGGAATATTGTCAAGTGATAGTTATTTCAGTCTTTTCTGCACTGTTTGACAGCAGTCAATGGGTTTTCAGCACTTACTAGCTGAGTAGTGAAGCTGAAGTCTGCAGGTAACTGGACAAAGAGGATTTATTATCTGTTACGGTTCACTGAGTTGAATTCAGCATTGCAAAAAGTGTCTTGGAGTCAGGTGGAATAGTCATTCCAGTTTCAGAGGGCAAATCCTTGATCAGAGGAGCTTTATTGTCCCATGTGTAAGTGATACAGTGCCTGATCTATGGCTTTGTAGAGAAAAATGTTGACCAGAATATGAAGAACGTGAACCCTTGATGGTCAGAATATGATTTCTAACAAGATGTTTGATCCAAAGAAAAATTACCTGACATGCCTAACGTTTTTTGTATATCAGAAATAATTTGGATAACTTTGTGTGTCATGGTCATTCACAACATCCTAAGGGCTGAGTGCTGCTGGTCAAACCATATTTTCAATTCTGCTTTCATTTTCAGTCACCAAGATGCTCATTCTACAGTGTTTTTATAGTGATCCATTATTCTCAAGCTGAGCATTTTTCGAGCTCCCGAATACCTGTGCTGTCGAACAACTTAAATGCATATGTGCATGTGTATGCATGACAATGTGGCATGATATATGTGTCCCACATTTCTGAGCACACGATGTGACATTTGATTCCTACATGAAAAGACCAGTACCTGCGTTATTAGAGCACACATATGAAAAGAAGGACTTTCACTACATGCTCACAAACACAGTTGAATTGTGTTCAGAACCACTGAGTATCTAGCTTTTTCCTGAGGGTACAAATGTCCAAACACAGACAGGCATTTGTGGTGTACAGTTTTACTTCACCTTGTCGTCATCCACTTCATATCAAAAGCAAAAAGAATAGTAGATATGGGTGACTGCATAACTGGCCCTTGTATTAGTGGTGAAAGCAAAGACGCTGTGTGTGTGTGTGTGTGTGTGTGTGTGTGTGTGTGTGTGTGTGTGTGTGTGTGTGTGTGTGTGTGTGTGTGTGTAGGAATAGTAGTCTTGACAATGATTGCTCATGACAGGGGAAGTGTTCAGACCTTCTGCCCAAATCAACAACATTCTGCTGCCACATGCAGACACAACAACTGTAGCAACTGCAACAACACACAAACACACACACACACATATATATGTATATGTGTGTGCGTGCACTTACCTTTCTGTCGCATTTTCAATCAATTGATATGAACTATTTCTCTGACTTTCATGCTTGAAGCTTTCATGCTTAAATTTTAAGTGTCCTTCCCTTTCTTGTGAACAACTTTACTTGCATTTCATCACTGTAATCTTCATGTAATAGCTACATCTCATTAAATGAAGTTGATTTTTTAATTATGCAATTAACTTTTTTCAAACTGCAAAAAAGTTATTTGTCTGTTTTGTACAAAAACGTTTCATCACAAAGTTTGCTGTTACCATGCACACCGAAGAATGCAGATGGGTAGCAAGATAGAGTCTGAATAAATGAGTTGACTGACTGAATATGGAATATGAAAATGGATTCAGCAGGGGCACGATGGGTCACTGTAGTCTGATGACCATCAAAATGATGTGAAACATTTGTTAGAGCCCCAATATCGCTTGATCTCAGTCAATCCACCGTGTCAGACAGAAAACTCCATGATCACTGTCATCAAAAGTAGTAACAAGGTTGTTCCAGAAAAGTCAGACAAAAAGACACAGACAATGTATTTCATGGTAGCCAAGCACCTTGGTCGGTTTCTGGTTCACTTTGACAAAATACTCCAAGAGTTTCCATGCAGAAATCTGCAGAGGAAGGTCAGCACCATCCTGGCACCTCTCTTCTTGTGATTTATTTATTGAACGCAGCACTTCAAAGACACAATATATTTGGTATAATTTTTTTTTTTTTTTATCAAGAAGGTTTTCATTTCAAAGTGCCTCAGTTCTTCAATTGAACAACCTTGGAAACATTTCCTTCCTTCATAGCATAGTGTGTTGGATTAGATATTTTAATTAATATGTGTCTCAGGATTACCTAAATTAGATTCTTAATGTTGATTTTATCACACTATACACCCCTTACTTTCTGACAGCAACTCTTCTAATATATCTGTATCACTGCAGGTCAGTTTTCTGGCAATAACAGATTGCACTGTACCATGATTAAAGTTTCATTGATATGTCAGTTGCCTATCAGCGATAAATGCTTATCACATTTTTTTATTTAATTTTTGAGAAAATTATGCAGAAAAGGATTTGTTTCAAATTAATGTTGTCAAAAGTTGTCCACTACAGTGAGCTCTGGCTCACACTAAATGTTTCTATAATTCTCTCCACTGTACATGCAATTAGTATTGAACTGCCTGTGGCTAAAATATCAACTGTCTCTCATCCATGCAGTCAAACTATGAGCCCATGAATATGCGGTACATTTGCAAGATCTTATTGTGAACGCACTGAAATATTTCAGAACATGTTTACCTCTCACTCTTTCCAAAAAATGTTATAGTTTGAAAGCAGGAGATTTTTGTCGTTTTGAACAAAGGCTCAGAAAACATAACATTTATTTAGTGGCATTGCAAATAATACACCAGCCTACGTTAAATTAGGGTTCTTATACTGGGAGACCCTTGAAGTTATTTTATATTTGACCTGGATAATCTAAATATCAAAGACATTTCTGTTAAGCTCAAGCTTTTGACAAACAGAACCCACAATGTGGACAATGTGCACAATGACGAGACTTTAATAATCCAAAACAGAGAATCACGAGAAAACAGAGAAGTCCAGGGGGTTTAGGAAACGCCGGAGGAAGGAGCAAGGAGGAGGACCAGGTTGCCAAGGAGAGCAGGGAACCAAACATGAACCAAAGCAGCCAAGATGAGCAGGACGAAGATCACAGGAGAGCCAATGACAAGCAGAAATCAGGACGAAGTCCGGATGAACACAAAATGTCTGAGCCGGGGTTATAAAGCTGCAGCTGGTGAGGTAATCATGAACAGGTGTGAGAGTGGAACAGGTGAGAGGGAGCTCCAAATGAGTCTGCCACGCCCCACCTGCTGAGAAGGGGCAAAGACAAGCACACAGAAATATGGATCCTAACAATTTCATGAACTATCCTTTTTTACTTTCATATTGCTAGCATAAAGAATATTCTCAGTTCAATTCAGTTCAATTCAGTTCTTTTCAGTTCAGTTCATCTTGATTTATATAGTGCCAAAGCACAATAAGTGTTACCTTAAGGCACTTCAGTAATACAGTTCAACCCATTCCAAATTAGTCCAGTAAATACAAAGCCAATAAAATAACAATCATAATTATTGTTTCACAAAGGAAACCAACAGATTGCATCAAAACTTTTCTTAAATACCCTGTTTTGAACAAGCACCTGGTGACTGTAGCAAGGAAAAACTGCTCTTTAACAGGAAGATGGCAGAAACAGACTCAGGAAGGGCAGCCATATGCCTCGATAAGTTGGAGGTTAAGAGGACAGGAAAGAGGAGAGACTAGTAACAATAACCAACTAGGAACACCTGCTGGCAAGAAAGAACACAGGTCAATATCAACAGCAATGATGTCACAAGTAGAGTTGGAGTAGAACAGAACAGAGTGAGGAGAGGTGCATCATGGGACATCTCCCAGCAGTCTAGGCCTATAGCAGCATAACTAAGGGATGTTTCTGGGTACTTAAACTATCCCTAAGTATAAGCTTTATTGAAAGGAAGGTTTTAGGTTAATTTTAAAAGGTAGAGATGGTGTCTACTTCCCATATACAAACTGGCAGCTGGATCCAGAGGAGAGGGACCTGAAGGCTCTACCTCCCATTCTACTTTTAGAAACTCTAGGAACCAGAAGTAAACCTGCAGACTGAGAGTGACCCGCTCTGCTTGGAAAATATGGAACCATGAGTTCTTTAAGATATGATGGAGCTTGTTCATTAAAAGTTTTATATGTGGCATGAGGAATTTTAAACTCTGTTCTGGATTTTATAGGTATTTAGTGAAGAGAAGCTAAAACTGGGGAAACATTATCACTTTTGGTATCCTGGCTGCAGGATTTTGGATGAGCTGGAGGTTTTTTAAGATCATTTTTAGAACAACCCAATAATCCCCAGCAATATCCTTTTGGACTTGCCTACTGAGAGACATTGAAATGCTATTTGATACTTCAAGACTGGAAATGTATTAAAAGGACTTTTTACAGCCTCCACTGGATCTAAAATGCTTCAGCACCATTTAGGGTGTATTTCCTACAACTATACCTCGTAGGTTTCCCAAAACCATAGCTGGAATGACGACGTTGGTAACTTCCACACTGCAGTCCACTGTAATGCGACACAGCTTTATCCTAAAACCATTGTTCAAACAATCATCCCCAAACACTGTCATGAAGTTGCTTAGCTGGAGCAACAGATATGGAACAACAATAAAACGTATCACTGAACTAACAAACAGAAATGTTTCCAGATGTGTTTTGATTTGAATTCTCCAGCAAGAAACTCACTGAAACTCTTAAATCCTATTATATTTGTAAATATGACAGTTATGACAGGCTTACTTTTAAATTGTTCATTTTGCAAACACATACCAACCACCACAAGGATTGTTTGAATAAAATCCCATCTGATATATAAGATGGGATTCATACTATTTATACAATTAAAATCCAATAAATATGTGCTCACTTGTGCCCATAAGAATAACAGTCCTTATCTTAGTTGTAGTCTACACCAAAAATAAGCACAAATATTACACCATGAATATTTGTGGTTACATATCCAGTCACCCAACTCATTGGTATTGTAGCAGCTTGCCTTGATAGAAGGCAGTCCACTATGTTTCACATCTATGTTATCATGTATAGTTCTAAATACAGATGTTTTGGGGGAAAAAAAGAAATGTATGATGACAAAATTTGATATCGCCGTTGCTTAAAAATGTCTAATTACAGGTATTTTTGGAAACGTAGTTGTAGGCATCCTGTTTCTCTGCTAATGATTATGGTCCATCAGTCAATTACTGTTGCATTGGGAGTGGTTGGTCCTGCACTTTTCAGAATGGGGAGTGCTGGTGTATGAGGTCTGCTGTGGTGAGGCAGCAAGTTGGGTGAGGTTGGATAAGCTTCCAGACTGAGAGTATTCTGGGGGCTCTGAGTAAAGCTAAACTAAGAGACTCCTGGCTTTACAAGGAAGGGTATGATGTTGGGGAGCTCTGTGGAAGCGTTGTTGATGTGGAGGGCTGAAGCAAAGTTTCTGACCTTGAAGTTGAGAGTCTTAAATATTGCAGAGGTACAAGAATTCATCTATTTGTTTTGTCTGAGCCACTAGGTTTAAAATGGGGAAAAAAGGGCAACATAATATATAAAAAGTAGACAGAACATATAATTATATAACCCTTTCATGTTTACATGTATGTATTAAAGTATCCATGTCAAAGATTGAAGGTACTCAATCAACTCAATAAAAAACATGAAAATATAACCCATACAACAGATATATCTTCAAATCACTTTACTGACCCACTGCAAGCTTTCGTCTGCATCATGAAAAAGGAAAAAACCTACTCACATGGGTTTTTTTATTGCCCTTTCATCAGCTAGCCTCTACCACAGGGAGCCACTACCATACTGATGTGTTAAGTTACTAGACAGGTCATGGTAACTGTGCACGGTTTGAAAATGAACGCATTTACAGACAGAGGTTATTTCACTGATATTATTATTGCAAATCATTCTTAATTTGTTTACATAGTTTATGTTTGTGTAGAGTCCTATTAGGCTGTTATTCTTATGGTAGTGTTGATAAGATGTATTTGTTTCATTTTTATTGTATTTTAATTGAAATACATGGTTTTATTAATAATGTTGTTATGGTGATTGGTTTATGGTTGCAATATAAACAATGTATAAAGTAAATTTAACAGCTATCACAGTTGTAAAAATCACACATAACATGACAATGTTTGAAGGTTTCAGCAAGTTTCCAAGTGCTGAAGTCAAATCAAACACATCTGGAAACTTTGGTGGTTCAGACCAATGAAATTCAAATATCCCTGAACTAATCCTTGTCTGCTAGCTGGCATCTCTTCCCTCTCCCCTCTCTTTGAACCTGAATGAAATGGAATCATTTAATTATAAATGGATTATTTGGTTGGTTTAATTAAAAATAATTGCAATAATGGTCTGTGCATAATTGGACAGTGTTAAATGTGTTTAAAGACTATGTTGCATTATGGTTTCTCCATGTCCTTGCAGGTGAAAAAGAATAATTGCACTTCTCAAATATTTACATCCATGGAAGCAGGCCACCTATCCACAACTGAATTCATCATAATTCACTAAATCTCTCTCCAATTTAAAAATGAATTTGGTTTGTCACCTTTTTATCTTTAGACTGTTTATGCCAAAATACCCTTTATACATTTATACATAATATCTACATTTTTATTTACTGCACCTACACACCACACTCTTCACCCTTCTCAGTGGTCTCTAATTTTGTGACCCTATAACATAACAGGCATGAACATAGATCTCAGTATGGCAGCGTGCCACTGCAATGTTGGAGGTAATCTATAAAATTCATTCACCACTTGTAAAAATTAAGGTATTGAACCACTTAAGAGAGATCCAAAATTGAACTAATTATACTGTACTGTGTGTCATATTGGAATATTTATACTTGTGGCATATAATGTATCCCATAGGAGTCAAGCACTGTCTTTAAATTATATTTGCACATTTTCAATAAAAGGTAAAAGACATTTCTTCCTGTCAACATTTTGGCAGGATTTTTTTTCAACTTTTTAAAGTTCCAAAGGAGTAATTAAAGATTCATTAAATTTAAAATCACACAGCTGGCTAGACCAGGATAAAACAGTTAATGCTACCTTCTGACCCACTTCCGCTCAGGGACAGTCAAGCAACAGCAAAAGTGGCTGTACAAGCTTTAGATGTAGAAATCATGAAGAACTGTGATGCAACAGGTTAAAAAAGTTCAAAGTAAATAATTCCATGTCATGTGAGTAGGAATAGCAAAATATCAAAGAGAATAGGGACTGCTTGAAGGCTTTTATCTCAAATGTTGTAACTTTTAGGTCACAACTAGTTTTATTTAATGGTCTTCACAGTGTGCATGATTAGAGAAAAAAAAAACACGAGAGTGCGAGACTGATTAACGTTGACTAGGCTGCCTGAGAGTTGATTTACTAATGTATGAAGTAGATTTCAACCTGAGAGCTCACCATAAATGACAGCAGACACTTGCACTTCGTCTGTATTCAGCAGAAATACTGTATGCAAAGACAATTATACAATATTATGCATCCGGTCACAACTGCTGTGTGACACATTTGAATGGTTTTCATTAGTCTGACTGTGGTGAATTTGACCCCCATGACCTTGTGAGTTGAAGTCTTTGCTTCTGATGGGGAGGTCACAATCATTGTAATCTCATGTCCATGCATGCATATTAAAACACACTTTCACCCAGAAGCCAGAGCTCCTTGCTGGATTTAAGTTCACTTACTCATCCAAGTACTGAATTTGTCATGAGGGACTTTTGCCCTCTTGTATCTTACTTTTCAACAAATTATATATCTAATTGTATGCTTCAACAACTAAATCTGAGACATAAAATGGTTATGGTTTATTTATAAACATCGATATTTCATTGTTTTATGAAGGTTTGGGCATTTGAGAAAGTCAACAAAACCTTCTTGTGAAAAAATAGAAAAAAAGACAGGTTGGTAAAAAGTAGATACCATTTAGATTTTAACATCCACACTTACAGAGATTTTAAATTTCTCAGGATTCTATAAAGCTGTTTCTCATTCATACAAAGAAACAAAGCATTTACAGTCACACATCTATGAGAATTTTGGGGTTCAGAGTCTTGCTCAAAGACACCTGTCTGAATAGTGCAACAGAGAAAATGGCAAAACACTTCGCTTTGCCAGTGAACTGCCTGCAGAGGTGGTGACAAAGCCATAACGTCAGCACAATGAGCGCAGTGTGAATTGACAATAACAGTGAAGGTTGCTAACCCCTGCAGAGGATGGAATCAGTCCATCTATGAGACGGTGAGACCAGGCCCTGCAGTGGGCCATCTGATGACAACATTTGGGCCAAATTAAAAAGAAAGACAAAAGAAAACACCAGGCTGCCTCACAGCTATGGGTGAAAAAATAAAATGGCAGAGTGTAAAAAACAAACAAACAAAAGAAAAAAAGACATGTTCTCAAAGTCGGTGGCTGGGGAAGTAGAGACCACTTTGTCACTTGACTTGGGGCATTAGCAAACCTCTTCTACCATGCCTACAAACCTGCAGGAACCTACACCCGCTGAAGCCTCATCTTCCATATGTGGTAGCATTGCAAACTGTTAGTGAAGGAAAAGCTGAGGCCAGCAACCAAGTACAAGTTTATTTTTCATGGGTTTTTTCATCCATCCATCCATTTTCTAAACCCGTTGTTCCATTTCTGGGTCACGGGGGTCTGCTGGAGCCTATCCCAGC
>JAOWBL010003064.1:0-12753 GCA_028564865.1 Zenarchopterus dispar | reverse complement strand
TATGTATATATATATATATATATATATATATATATATATATATATACACACACACACACACAAAGTACTCTCCTTCATCAAAGAAGGAGGTTGATGAGGAGACACCGTCTTCTGGGATCCAGAGGCCAACAGTAGATCCAGTGGACCAACACATGGACTCAGGCAACAGTTTTCTTCCATGATGCTTCTACTCAGCGTCAGCAATGTTTCCTTTTTTTAATGGAATACCTCTTCATATTGCCCATATGCTTCAATAAGAACCTCTTGCTCCAATTAGGTAAAATAACTAGCTGATTGTCAGCAGTTACCATGGTGAATCCAAATGTTAGGGCTCCATTGATCATAGGTTTTTATTGTGGTTCTCAACTCTGGGTAAAGATACTGAGAGTTAATTGAACCATCTCAAAGCAATTGATCTGGAACTGAAAACTTAGACTTGCTCAGCTCAGAGTTAGCTAACCCAGAGTTTCTGACTTGACTCAGACTAAGTAATTATTCATCAGTTGGTGTTTCATTTTCAGCACCAGTTACTTAGAAGCAGCACTAACAAGCTGCTTAGCAAATGCAGGTAGATGGAACATAATGTTCTCCATTTCACAAACAAATTTGTCTTTATATTAAAACCTGTAATCTGAGTAGTGGGGGGTCTGTGCCTCTTTAGGGTTTTTTGTCTAGCAATCCTGTTTTACATCTCAGTAAATTATAATGATTCAGGAAATAAAATGTTTAATCATGTGTCTGATGCTGCAATATAAAGCTCCCAAAATCTTTCAAATAAAATCTTACAGAAGTGGTAAAGTACATTTAGTGCTTTACATCTCTTGCTCTGCATGTTCATAACATCAGACTTACTACCTGTGGCATAATGAGTGCTGATGTCTTACACACACACACACACACACACACACACACACACACACACACACACACACACACACACACACACACACACACAAACAAACTCCATCTTGAACCTTTTCCTCAGCTTCAGGATATTGATCTGAGCATCAGATTGCAGTGACCCTCCAGTAAGAAATAATTAATGATTTGACATCATAATCTGCCAATAAATTAGAAGCCTCCAGCTCACATAGTATGCACATAAGGCACATGTTGACGGTCTGAACATTTGTCTTGTTCTCTCTTTTATTTCTTTCTAAAGGTGCACCACATTCAGTGATGAAACCATAGCCTGTTAATATGAAACACATCTGTCTGTCATCAATGAGAACAAAACCACAAGTGTGTCAAATTTTGCGTCTTTGTAATAAAAGATTTATTTGAAATATATGTATGAATTTGAAAATAAAATCTGCTAATACACAGTCCAGGTACGAATGATTGGCATAGTGCATAGATATATGAAACTGAATTATTTTTCGAGTAAAATACAAAATAAGACTTGCATGTGATTCATTTTCAGGCTGCAAATGGCCTGAATCGAAAATTTTAAAGAGTTATTTCTACCTAAAGTCTGGAGTGCAGCCCATCTTCACAATGGTCTTGATTCATCTTCAGTCCAACCTCAGGTTCTGTGCTGAAAACAAGAAAGCTGTCTCGACGCACTCTGTATTTGATTGTTTAGATTAGTTAAACTTAATATAATCAAATATGTGGCTGAGCAGTGGTCTGCTGACCTGTCCTGAGTGAAGCTCTGCTTTTTATGCGAGGGTTGCTGGGAAAGTTTCCAGCAGACTTCCCTGAACCTGAAGAGGAAGAAGTGGGTATCAATAAAAGATGGATTGTTTTATTTATTTATTTATCTCATGAACCCAGAAAAACAAAGTCTGCTATAACAAATTTGTTTTTGTTTTTTTGCACAAACCTGGCAAAGAAAGTGAACAGATCTCTGGAATTCTTTTTACAACACCTCTATGAGGTTAACGTCTGGACACTCACCATTTCAGACGGTCAATTTCATGATTTGGGCCCAAATGATGATGCTCTCTTCCCACCATGCTTCATTGTTGGGATGATGTTTTGACATTGATAATCTATAGTAGTCTTCTTAAGCATTTCAATTTTTTCAGTGTACAAAACATCTTACAATTAGCACTGCAGATTTCCATGGATTTTTTTTTTCCAATCTTCAGGTTTGTTTTGTTGTTTTCGTTGTGGAGAGCAGCAGCTTCACTTCAGCGTTCTTCCTTGGAACTACCACCTGTTCAATGACTTCTGTATGGTAGGCTGATGAACAGAGATGTTTCCAGCTCCACTGATGTCTTCAAGCCTTTAGCTGTTCCTCACAGATTTCCCCTTCCAGCCTTCTGTGGATCAACTACTATTGATTTTTTTTTTTGTGAGATCTGCAGATCTGTCTTATAAACAGCCAACCTAAAATATTCAAAAACCTTTTAAATCTCTTTTTAGCTCTCAATTTATTTCATTAAATGTATTTCAGTTGTACAAGCTACTGACTCCAACTCACTTTTACTGATGTAATTAGTCTGAGTTCACTTACCTTCTCCAGCAGCACTGAAAATGTTTTTAATAGGTGTGTTCAATAAAGAAACAAGAAGATATAATTTTTAGCTGAAGCACAATGTGTTTGTCGATGACTTAGTTTAAGGTCAACTCACATTCTATGGGAAATTAATACAGTAAAACAATACATTTTAAATAGTCACATACTTTTTCCTGCCTCCTTATGTAAAAATTGAAAAATTGATTTCTACTGTGAATTTAAATATTATAACATGAAATTCAGGATAACTGACTCTAGATTTGGTATGATCAAGTCAAGTCCCCCTTCTAGAAGTTTCTGTCTATAGTCCTTCCCCCTCAGCTTCATTACTCAATGTAATTGTTGGCCCTTGCTGAGAATGGATAAATGAATCGCTGGCTTCATCTATGTGCTTGTAAAAGGGGAATGAGGGAGGGTTGTTCACATTGTTGCAGCTGCGTGGCTGGATGCCAGTGAATACATTCCTGCTAATGTATACTATATATGACAAAAGTGCTTGGATTCTTCTTTACCTTGCTGAGGATTCTACGTTGTCTTTTTGGTCATCTTGGCTGGATGTCCACTTTCAAAGAAGAGTAGCTACAGAACTGTCTCCATTTCTTCACAGGTTTTTTTTTATAACTGGACTGATAGATGTCTGAAGACTCTGAGATGACTTTGATGGATTGTAGTGTCGTAGCTGAATCACCAAACCTTACATCCGAGCCCATTCTCGAATCCCATGTTCAAGTTTCAGCCAAATTCGACTCATTAAAAAAGAACTTTGGGTCAAGTCTTAATCATAATCTAAATTACACAAACAGATGGCATACTGTGGGTACCATCTATTCTGATTAGGATCTCCTTATATTTTATATCAAAAGAGATTTTTATTACTATTATTAATTGTAATAGCTGTGAAACACAGCACAACACACTTCATGCATCCAGTTTATTTATCATTGCAATGCCTGAGGGAGCCACGTTTTGCAACAATCTGGCAGGGGTCCCATGTTGTCCATTAGAACATCAGAGTGGAAGCACTGTTGCTCATATTTTTCACACTTAGGCGTTGCACTCTTGTCACTTTAATAGATGATCTACCTCTCCTTAGAATATTGATCTTGATAAGAGTTGTGTCTGGGGTTGACTTCTGTTCATGACTTGCTTTCAGGGTTCTGCTGTTACATGAGTACTGCTGCCAAACTTTGACAAGAAGGACACCAGAGAATCTACAAACACATGCCTGTCAGAGAGATTGTTTCAACAAATTGAATGTGTGGGTCAATGAACGTAATGATTAGAGGCACAGTGGTGAAGAAATCATGCTTGTTGTTTGTCCTGTAGAATTTATTGAGCTAAGATTATGACCACATGTCCTTGTAATCCAAGCTTAGAAATGACTTTCCCTGTCACACTCTCCTGGTGCATGTCTAAAATTATACAGAATACCTTTGATTCATGTTCTTGCCAAAACCTTAGCTTATTCTGGGCCTGACACTGGGAATCTGAGGACTCAAATGCAGGAATTCCGTTTCAATAATTTATTAACAACAAAAAACAATCCAGCAGGATGAAAAAGGCTATGAAACTGATACAAGAACTAAACATGAAATCTAAGAAACTTACAAACAAAAACTAAAGAACCAAGAACAGACTATAGCTTCGAGATGGCTTCTGTGAACAACAAACGAAGACACTTCAGCACAAGACAAAGGGAGACGCAGACTATAAATACACCTGGAGGGAAATGGGGAACAGGTGGACACAATTAGGAATCAGAGAAGACAATCAGACACCTGACACATGAGGAAGGGCAAGTGACCTGAAACGAGAGGAGAATTAGGATTTCAAAATAAAACAGGAAATACACACGAGACAAAAACCCCAGACCAGACAACTTCACCGCTGTGACACCCAGGTACCTGATTTTCCAATAAGGAATCTTTCTCCATTGAACTTCCTCCTAAAAGCAGATATAATTTGTTTTGCAACAGAAGTGGGTGCTAGTTTAGTTGTTAAGAAGTTATTAATAATTGTCTGATTACAGTGTTTAATAACGTAAATGAATTATCAAAAGGAATAAATCAAAATGAATAAATAAAAACGGGGCACCACCTGAATATCAGGAATAAATAACTAAACAGCACTATCAGTCTCAAAATAGTTATTCTATGTGTCAGCCAATTACCAGGGGTGGCGCTATAGAATAACAGTGAAGGAGGGAATTCAAGTACAGACCGTTCCAACCAGCAAATGTTTCAAATATGTGTAAAACAAGCACAAACTTCTCTCAATAAAATGAACCAGAATTTATTAACACAAGTGTCAATAGTTGCAATCAACAGCAAGTGAAATAAAGTTCCAGTCTAAACTACACGTAAGCAAAGGAGAAACTACACATGCAACAAAAATGTCAGTCTATATAATGTTTGTTGTATATGTGTGTGTGTGTGTGGCAAGATGGCCACGAAGACACGTGATGTAGAGACAAGATGCCAGACTAAATCACGATAACGAAGTCTCGTGATTCAAAATGGCAGACAAAATCACATAGTGACATAGTCTTGCGTGTTTCAAGATGGCAGACGAGAGTTCACCTCGTGTTTAAGAACAAAGGAAATCTGATGCCTTATGGCCAAGATAAGCATGCATGTGTGACAATAAACAGAGGAAAAGTATGAAACAATTCAAAATAAAAACAAAATCAACCAACTGTTAACAAAATGTATCTGCATGGTTTCTCAATAAAACACCTGGTTACTGGTTACTACCTGTGGCCTGAATGTTCCACTGCTTCCCACACAGGGACGAGAGTGTGAAGCAGGCTTCACCACACTTGCACTGATCTTTTAACTGGGACACAGTGGTGCAAACGGCCTTATGGTAAGGAGACATGTCCAGTAGCCCAGTTAGAAGCTAGCAACAATCCAACACAACTTATAAACACTGAAACGCAACACACTTTAGCCTGATGGTGATGCTTAATTGAATGCTAGCAAGTTAACAAAACAACCAAAAGTCCAAAAAGAGAACTTAAAACACATCAATAAGCACGTTCAAACTTAAAGATCTAAGCTATCTCTGCTAAGACACAAGCCTCTTACTTGGGTTACAATGGAGTGGTCGGCATCCTCCTGCAGGTTTAAAGGAAAAAATCCACTAAACCTGACCACGAGCCAATCACTCGTTGAATTTTACACTCCACCGGTAATCCAGGTGTGAGCGTCTCCCTTGCCCCTCTCTCTCGGTCGCTCGCTCCTTGTCTCTGTTAAGATGAGGGGATGTAGGATCGGCACAACAGCTGTCCTCCTTCATCTCCAGGTCGGTCTGAAGGCGTTCAGGTCGTTGGGATGTGCACGGGTCCCTCGTTCGGCTCATCTGGAGCTCGGAACATTCGCAGGTTGCTTGTTACAGCTGTGCCAGAAAGACTGCAGTTGCCGTATCCTAGCAACTGGATATTTTCTTCAGAAGTGGTGGTGGAGAAAGTAGGACCTTGGCTGGTAGCTAGTCATGCTAAAGTTGGAGCTGTGGCCTCCAGAGCTTTGATGATCAGGAGAGATCAGTTATGTATTGAAGTTGGTGAGAGCCTGGAGAGTGGTCTGGATAAAGAGAGCTGAAGAGCCAGAAGAGGCAAGAAGAGTTCCTGCTATTTATAGACAGGTGGAGCTACTGCACATCAACAGGGACCCCTGCTGGGTTTCAGGGTCTGTGCCCAATAAGGATGCCAATTCTTTATCTCAAGGTGTCATAAAATGCAAAGCCGGCTTTAGATTTGAGCCATACCGGCTTGTCTGAAACCATGCAGTCAGGCTTTGCTGGTGAGTGTTAGGCCTTCTTGGTTTCAACACATGACTTTGGCCCAATACATTTAATGTACAGACCTCCATGTATTTTGTTGTATCTTGAGAGCATTCTTCTCTCAATTGTATTCATCAAAGGGGGAATAGTCTTTTCAAGAGGAAAAGACTATTTGATGATCTGGAGGAAAACTATTTGATGATGAAAGGAGGAAAGACTCCTTTGATGATCTGAACCAGTGATGTAAGACTTACATTAGCTAGCAGGTGATGCCCAGTAGACCCTGATACAACACTAGTCATACATGATCCACTCTCACATATGTACTTTGAATTAATTATTTTAATGAATTCTTTGCACACATAAAGCATGTCTGTATGTGGGCAACATTACGGGGCCAATGTTCAAGATTTGTTTTTAAAATTCTCTGCACATTATCTACAGTGGTCCGATCAGGTCTGCAGGCAGGCCAGTTCAGGATCATACCCTCTTCATCCCCAGCCACATCTTTGTGATGTGTCCAGACTGCGGCTGCATTAACATCTTGAAAAGATGTGGTCTTAAAAGTAGCACATGTTGATCTAAAACTTCACTGCACTTTTCTGCAATAATGGTGTCATCACAGAAGTGGAAATGAGCTTTGCCAAGAGCACAGATACAACCCCAGACCATTACCCAGACTGGCATTTGGACTTGTTGCTGATAACAGCATTTATTTTAGAAACATGAATTCTTCCAGATACTTTGAATGGTTTAATGATATTCTGCATTAGAATAAGGAACTTAGAGATGTTTTTTTTAAATTAATTTAATTATTTATTTTTTAAAGATTTTCCATATATGTTGACATGTATTTACCTTTATCCATACAACCACAAACATTTCAAATTAAAGGTTGAAACCATTGTAGAACTAAGAAAAACTGCAGTTCCTCCACTGACCACTAGGGGCTACTTCCAAAAGTAAGTCAGTCTCCATTGACCTTCATGTTCAAAGCACAGTCTGCCTATTTACAGTCTGGTACAATAAAAGACTTTTGGTCTCTATAGCTGGATTTCACATCCATGAAATGTACTACTTATGATTTTTTTAAAAACATATCAGGCAAAATTACATAAAGCAACAAATTAATGGGTAGTTAAGGATGTGGAATCCCTAGTTGTCACAACTTTTGCTATATTTTCAGTTTTGAACACAGCTTTTGAGCTGTAAATAAAGGCCTAACATAGACAGTCATTCATATTTTGAAGAGAATATGAGAGCTCTGTGAATGGTTTGGCTAAGAGCAGGCAGGTGATGCTTACTATGTGCTGACCCAACACAGCCATCATTTCTGATGCTACCACAGAAACAACATTTGCAATGAGAGCTCTAGCTGCAAACAGCTGTCAGCTTCATAGCTCCTCCTGTGTGGATTGGCTGAGGGAGCCAGGAGCCATGCTGGATCATTTCAAGACTCTTCCAGTGGACATCTGTGGGAACCTGCAGTCAGTATGACTTGAACAATGCAATGTTTTTAACCCAGCTAACTGGTGGTCCAACTGGAGTTCTCCTAGTCTTTGTTTCAGCTGTGGTAGCACTCATTCATTCTGATCAAATCTGTCCAATCATCCTCATTTCAAGCATCACTACCAAAATTACATGTAAAATAACAAATATTATATATACCATCACAGAGCATAGCATAAGCCAAGTCAAATGGCTAACTGTGACTGAAATAAGGTTGCCATCTTTTTGTAGGCTACCCTGGCCTGTTTGTTCTGCCCATTTACAACATGGTGCTTCAGAGTATGAGGAAAAAGAGGGTTCATAACCACTCTTCAGCAAAACTGCAGGTGATGTCCCAAAAGAGGGTTTGTCTAGTTCATCCATCCATCCATCCATCCATCCATCCATCCATCCATTTTCTATACCTGCTAAATCCTATACAGGGTCATAGGGGTCTGCTGGAGCCTTTAAAATTTGATATACGTTAAACACAAAAATTTAGGTTGATGAGGGGAAAAAAACAATATTAAATATCATGGGTTTATACACTGCAAGACATAAGTCTTGTTTGCATTGCCTATACAGTCCCCAACTTTTTCTGATTTGAGGTTGTATTTTCTTTATTTTCTTTTAATTTCTTCTGGCTTTTTTTAAAAATTACAACTGTTTGCATATATGTTAATGGTACCATGTTTTCATAAAACCTTTATCAATGGGATATATATGGATTTTGATCTTGCCACAGATGTTTGTTGTTATTCTATCTATTTAGTAGATATCAACAGATGTTTCTATCGCTCTTTAAGGTATCAGAACAGAAAAGTGTGTGTACACATAAGAGCAGAAATGAATGTAAAATTTTAAGCGCATGCATGGGTCCGATTAGACTTTCTTTTTTTTTTTTTTCATGAATGGATACAGATGCTCTGCTACTTAGTCATTCATATATAGGCACTGCTGATGGATACCTTGGTGTTTCGGTGCACTCTGTTTTGTTTGTTTTTGTACATAAATACTGTCAGCATGCTCTTACACCTGTGAAGAGCTCCAAAACAACAGATCAGTTACTTCTGTGAATTTATCACCAGGTTTTTTTGTTTGTTTGTTTTTTGTCTGTTTTTTTTTTAAGCATTTGCAGATGACAGTGCATTTTTTGGCCAAGAGACAGACGGCGCAGAAGAGGAAAGCGAGCTGGGGCCCTCATGTGACTACGCAGGCGTGCAGTATGTACACTTTTACCTGGGGTTTTCCTCTCTTACGTTCAAAGAAACGGGGACTTTTCCTAGTCTTGTGCTCTATGCTTCACGTTGATGTGGCTTTGTGATCAGATCCCAGACCGTGCGCTATATCTGGAGGGATTTCAGCTCCTCCATGCGGACCGTGAATCAGAGCTCTCTTGTAAGACCAAACCACTTTTCTACGTCAGCAGCGGCTGGTGCAACAATGTGACTGTGATCTCCCAACACTGCTCTCCTGCTCTGGAATATCTCTTCATCAACTGTAAGTCATTTTACTCCTCGAGTGAGTTTGCTTCATTCATTCTGGCTGCTGTTTACATTCCACCGGACGTGGAAGTGCAAGAAGCTCAGCGCACACTCGCGCTGAGATTCTGCATGTGGGGCAGACTTTTCCGGACTCCTTAGTTATAGTCATCAGTGACTTTTTAATAAGGGGAATCTTAGCCAGAAACTACCCAAATACAGACAGTTTATTAAATTCCCAACCAGAGAAGAGAACACTGTGGATCACTGTCACATTAATGTGGGTGGAGCCTTGCATGCGGTGCCCCGTGCAGCTCTAGGACTTTTAGACCATGTAATGGTTCACCTGATCCCCACTTACAGACAGAGGCTGAAGCTCACCAAACTGTAGTGAGGATCTCAAAGAAGTGGACCAGTGAGGGTGTGGAGGAGCTAGGCACTGAATTCCACAGACTGGGAGATGTTCAGGGCTGTCACAGACAATCTGGACAAATTTATTGATGCTGTGACATCATACATCCACTTCTGTGAGGACAGCAGTGTGCCAACATGTACCAGGGTAAACCACAATAATGACAAGCCCTGATTAACAGGTAGACTCAGGCAGCTCAGGGCCCCAGGCCAGATGGGTCAGCCTGCTTTAAATCCTCTATCGTCATCCCCATCCCCAAGAAGCCACAGATCACTGGACTTAATGACTACAGGCCTGTGGCACTGACATCTGTAGTCATGAAGTCATTTGAGCGCCTGGTCCTCTCCCACCTTAAGACCACCCCTGGACTTGCTGCAGTTCACCTACAGAGCCAACAGGTCCTGCACCATCTGGACTCCCCTGGAACCTACACCAGGAGCCTGTTTGTGGACTTCAGCTCTGCATTCAACACCATTCTGCCAGCTCTGCTGCAAGACAAGCTCTCTCAGCTCAAGGTGCCCGACCCCATCTGCAGGTGGATCACCAACTTCCTGACGGATCGGAGGCAGTACATGCAGCTCCAGAAGACCGCCTCAGTGACTCAGACCATCAGCACCAGCTCCCCTCAGGGCTGTGTACTTTCACCTCTGCTCTTCTCCTTGTACACCAACTGCTGCACCTCCAGCTATCAGTCTGTGAAACTGATCAAGTTTGCAGATGACACCCTCATTGGGCTCATCTCAGATGGAGATGAGTCTGCCTACAGGAGGGAGGTGGATCGGCTGGTGTCCTGGTACACCTGCAACAACCTGCAGCTCAACACCCAGAAGACAGTGGAGATGATCATGGACTTCAGGAAAGTCTCAGCCCTACCACCCCCTCTTGCCCTTATGGATCTCCTGATCTCCATCGTGAACCCCTTCCGCTTCCTGGACATTACCATCACCCAGGACCTCAAGTGGGAGCAGACTGTTAGAGAATAACCTTCATAACAGAGGCCTTTTAGCTATGTAGAATGTTCTTCTTAGTAAAGTTTTTGTCTGTGGTTATCAGCGCTTACCTTGAACTTTCTGTGAACTGATTAGCTCTCTTCATGGACCAATTATTTGTAACCAAATATGGAGATGTTTCCTGTTTCCTAGTAGTTTCATATGCACATGGCTGCAGCTTACACATCATAATTTTATATACACACAGGGTGATACCCCTTAGAGCGGGCGTAGCGTAAGAGATAAATACTAATTGTAACTGTTGATTCTGGGCCACTCTCTTAAAGATGCTAAGCTGTGATCTGGTGTGCTGATGGTAAACTGATTCTCTGTATGATGCCATTGTTACATCTGATTATTGTATTAAATCCTGTTAAACTTAATATTGATTCTCTTGCTGTTTTATTACTGAGGTTGAGCCCGCCTGAATAAACGAACAAGTGGCTGCAACAAGACCATCAGCTCGCTCATCAAGAAGGTCCAGCAGAGGATGTTCTTTCTGTGGCAGCTGAGGAAACTCAAACTGCTGACCGAGATGATGGTACAGTTCTACACAGCCACCATCGAGTCCATCCTCACCTCCTCAATCACCACATGGTACACTGGCGCCACCACCAGGGACAGACACAGGCTGCAGAGCATTGTGCACGCTGCCGAGAAAGTGATCAGCTGCAACCTCCGACCTTTACAGGACCTGTACACCTCCAGGACTTTAGACCGTGGAGGTTGGATTGCAGTCGACCCATCTCACCCTGGACACAGCCTTTTTACCCCCTTCCCCATCTGGACCAGAACTTCTAGTCACAGGAACAACTTCTTCCCCTCAGCCATCAGATTCATGAACAATAGTTAAATGACTCTGACATAAAACAGCCACACTATGCACCTGCTGCTGCTTGCACATGTATATATTGTAGATCTTTTTTTTTTTTTGTATTTTGTAAATTTACATTACATTACATCAGATCACCTTCCTAGTCTCTGAACCTGTTTTACTGGCATTGGGAATAAAGTAATTCCGATTATGACATATTCATATTCTGCACACATTTATTCCCTACAAGTATGTATTTGAGTGAAGGAAAAATGTGTATCTGTGGTTCTTGTGTGTATGCATCATTGCTATAGGCCTCAGGGGTACAGTAATGGGGTTTGTATACAGCAAGAGGTGGCAGCCAAATCAGCACCTGTGAAGGTTATTCCAGAATTTTTGAACTCAGTCCAGAAGCAGCAGAACTCTCTGCATTATGCCAACACGTTGTTGTGTCAGGCATATCCTCACTGTAACTGCTCACATTCACATTCTGCCTGGTTTCCTATCTGCTTTTGACTGTGTTAAGAAATCTTCATCCTGGCGCTCATCTGCTCTTTTCTTCACTGACTGTTCTCTAATTTAGACTCACAATTACTTGTATATCCATGAAAGATGGAGTCAAATTCACACAAATGTTTTGGGACTGCGCTAGTATAGCCACACACCCCAGAATTTGTTTGGCTGTTGTGCGTCACATTTCCGTAGTGACGGATTGCACTGTAGTGTAGGAGTTCATGTGTTCTTCTGCCATCACACTGCCTCCATGTGTTTTCAGAGTAATCTTTTTGCCTCATATTATGAGCCATTTTGCTTTTTAGAGTCTTCTCCACTGTAAATAAGTAATTTGGCTTTTTTTATACTTGAATCTTACAAGTCGTTTGTAACCCTTACGAAGAACACTGCATTTCTGTGAGGATGTGTGAGTATTGTGTGGATGTTCATGCCTACTAATGCTACTGAGTTCAGTAGTACCCCTTGACTCCCCAACCCTACCCTCATGATGTTCTATTAATTATCCTAATTTTTAATTGTGTTATTCTGGGTTTTTTTTTCTTTCTATTGAGCTTAAAGATGGCCTCTTTCTATAACAAGGGCAGTCAGGCAGAGGTCACAAATGAAGAACCCCATCAAGGCCAGCAGCAGCAGAAACAAAGAACTTTTATAGACGTGTTGGGAAATTGTGAATATGTGCTTCATGTAACTGTTTACCGTGTCAAATCATGTCATACTGCACAGCGTATCTTTATTTGCCCTGGTATGTCAATATAAACATCTAATGGCACCAGCCTGCAGATGGTGTTAAAAACAGCCAGAGCTGGTTCCAA
>JAOWBL010003063.1:0-12755 GCA_028564865.1 Zenarchopterus dispar | reverse complement strand
CACATATTTAGATGTGAGTGTATATATATATATATATATATATATTTATATATATATATATACACACACACACACATATATATGTACATATACACACACACTCTCACACACACACACATTTATACTTTCTCTTGTCTTATTTTTGTCAATTGCTTTATGTTTTATTTCTTAGATCAAGCTTTGTCAGCTCACTTGTCACATTATATAAGCATTCAGCTACTTCTCGTTAAAGATACAGCATTGAAATGAAAAAAAGAATACTTATTGGCTTGCTGAAAAAGGATGGCTCACAGGTGACTCAAAAATTACACCTTCACTGCATTTAAGAGCTTCTACGGAAATGTGTCTATCATTTGTGGACTGCGAGGAAAGCAGGGGTGACAAGGGGTTCCTTTCTGCAAAAATACAGATGACAAAAAAAGTGGACTCACGGAGGTGGATATACACTAAAAAAGAACAACTAAAGAATAAGTTACAAAGGAGCTTTAGAAGTGAGAAGGAGGGCAGAAAAAAGATTTGCAATCCATCCACCGACAGGTTCTGAAAAGAGAAGGGCAGATCCGCAGCAGGCTCTGGCTTGCCTCAGCATGTGGAGATCACTTGGCACATTGATCCCAAACCTCCTGACTTTCCACTGCCCCTGCTGCGGGGTGTTGTCCATCACCAGCTGCCCATGTGCACAGACATACAACTCAGTCTGTCAGTTTTCACTTGCTGCCTGTCCTCTCTCAGCCTGTGTGCTCAGCAGCAGAGTTCCCACTCTCCTGATTGGTTAGTTTGGCTATCCTGGGCAGACTGCCTCTTTGTGTTTGACTGATGTCAGACTGCACTTCCTCCTGCTCCTCTGGAGAGTTTTCAGAGTGGATCTTGCCAATCTCCTCCAGGGCACTAGCTAGGGAGCCAAGGTCAGCAGCATCTTGGTGGCGAGCCTCCCAGAGGCTCAGTATGACAGCTGACGGACTTTGCTGCTTTGCAAAGTAGCCCAGGTTTCTGTGGAGAACAGCATCAGGGAGAAGATTTAATGTGGGCATTGATTTTCTTCTCATTATGTTTGAAAAAAAAAAACCCGCACACACAAAACAGTTAATTAATTTAATTAGTTTCTGGCAATGTAGTCTGATTTCTGAACACATGAAACAATATAAGTAATTTTGAAATGTTTTTTGACATCCCATCTCATTTAAAATATATATATTTTGACTTTTTTTGTGAAGCAACACAGTTAACTTTCTATGGTCTCTGTGGCATTACTTAACAACCAGGAAGGTGCAAAAAAATCATCACTCTAATCTTTTAAATGGGGGTGCAGCATATGAAATCAATAAATGTGACAATCTGCTGGTTTCATGTGCAGCACAAACAGGGAATAGATCCAATTAGCCACAGAGCAACAGCATGTTACAAATCTCTGCCGAGTAATGTGAACCCACACTGTTTGATCAGTTACTTCCTTTTATTCCAACAGGACTCCAGCTGCAGTTGTGGTTTTGCTGAGACTGGCCAGGATTGAGGCTTCATCAATATCATGTGCAGTGACAGAAGCAGCTCAGACTCTACCTTTGACAGGAATGGATCATAGGAACAATTACAGTATGTTTTGAAATTCTAGAAATTTGACTTGAACAGTCTTTGAGGTATAATATTTGTCTCTTTTTTTATTGGATACATTACCTTACCCATTCATCATTATGTCAATCATGCATTATACTGCTGTTTTAATACTGTCTGTGGATTGTCATTACCCATGACGAGCTTCTCCTTGACATTTGAGCACCAGTTTAACAGATCTGCCCACAGCTAAAGTCTGATACAGATAAATTTCTTGTTACACAGCACAAGGGAATCTTCCACAAATGACAAATCAAAGCTGTTCTTCCTTTTAAACGGATTAATTAGCACTCTATAGCAACAGAGCACAACCATTTGCAATTCTTATAAACTCATATTTTATCTTCAAGTGAACACAGAAAGCCTTTAAAAGGTTTAAAGTTATCATTTTTGCATTTCCTGAAAATATTTGTTTATTTTTAGTATGATACGAGCAACAAGTCTCCAAGAATTTTGAACATGTGCAAAAGGGTGGGAAAGTAAGTATTAAAGGAAAACACTTGCAGGAACATCTGGTAGCTAATTAGATAAACTTACAACAGACATGACTGGGTATAAAATAGCATCTGTGAGTAGCAGAATTTTTCAGAAGTTCAAAATCACTGCTGGATGCCTGTGATCTTCTGGCTTTCAGGTGGCACTGCATTATAAACAGGAATGATTCTGTCATGGAAATAATCACATAGAATCAGAAACACTTCCTTGGTTTTTTTAGATCCTTGGCTTTTTATGCCTGCATTTGTTACTATAAATAACTAAACTAGGTGGTAAAGAACCATCTGCTTTTACATGGAGCTGAACCAAAGAAATATGACCCTTTAAGACAACTAGAGACATAACAAACAAGAAACTTACATCAGAAATCATTAATAATTAGCAGCAGACACAGTCAGGCCTGGATTTCTTTGTCAGGTTCTTCTTAAAGTGATATAAAAGATGGTACGTTGCTATGCCAGTGATGCAGCACCTTGATGTGTCATTCAGCTGTGTGTCCAGCTGGGGGCAATGTTTGACTGCAGCTGCTTGAGTTATAACACAAGAAAAATAAGAGGCTGTATCTACTGGTCAGATAAAAGCTGTCTGAGTTGGAGGGGAGAGCCAGTCCTGATCATTTGGAATCCCAGAGGCCTTCTAGGGACCACTAACATACATGTAATGGGAAATTATATGTGCCACTGCAAGGACTGAGCAAAGACAGTCACTTCCCTCAGTGAATAAGAGAGTAGTGCCTCCTCACAAATGCATATTTTGAAAGAAGAGTGATCTAGTAATAAGTTAGTTATCATAGATACATCAGGCTGATATGAAAGAGAAATTAGATGCCTCTGATATTGCACTCTAGTTTTTGAAAAAGGAAATTCAACATAGAGACTAGGACAAATCAGTTTTTGATCCTGCTCATCAAAATACAAATACTTCTGTATGGTTAAATGACAGCGTTGGTCTCCTGCTACTTAGAAAATATGAAGTACTACTGCATATAAAGCAACACTCAGGACTCTCAGGAGGGTTGTCATTCTGCCATACACTTCCTACCCTTTTACAAAACCCAAATAAAGCCCACACAAATGTTGTTTGCCTCATAATGACCAGCATTTGGCCCCTCAAGAGGACCACTCATCAACTCACTGGTCTAAGTGGAGTTTCTGGGCTAAGAGCTGCCAGTCTTTGCCCTTAGCGTTGACAGTGTCGAAGGTAGCGCAGATCCTCTCGTTAATAGACATGGGGATTTTGAAAGCCCTGGGCCCTGTTTGGGTTGTGATGCTGCAGTCTGTCTGCATAAAAAATGGAACTGGCTCCTTTTTACCCTGACAAGACAAAACAGAAACAGACCAGAGTTGGACAGAATCAGCACCTGCTGCATAATACTTGGTTTTAGCCAACTTGAGGGGGGTAGGGGGAAGTGGTGGAGGTGGGTGGGGAAAGGTGGGGGGCTGGGGGTTGGTGAGGACGGGTTCACCAGAATCAGAATCAGAATCACTTTATTGCCATTGCCAGTAAACAGGTTTACAGACTACGAAATTGCTCTGATGTAACGGTGCAGATAAAAACATTGAATAATGTGAAGTAAAATAGAATTACATAAATACATGTAAATCGGCAAATAAATGAAAAAATTTAAAATTAAAAAAAAAATAACTGAATAAGTTTAGGGGGACCAGACCTGGACCATTCAGACAGTATGTTTAACATTTGCTCACCGGGACACCCACAGTCCAAAAGGCTGTTATATCTGTCAAACAGATGGCTGCAGAAGTACTGATTTTTTTTTTATCTTCAGCTAAACCTGGGAGGAGAAGAAACAACACAACAACAATACTTTGCTGATTTGTCAGCAACTCTTAAAAGCAATATGAATCATGCGTGGGCTGTGCAGAAACCAAACTGTCTCTTAACTGTAATCTATAATCCATGAACTAAAGTTGCCTGGAAGCCACAGCAAACCCTAAAAATACTCTGCTGTTTCATTGTTGCTGCTTTCCTTGAGTGTCCTTTGCACATGGCAGCAGCAGCAAAGTTACCAGTTATGATTTAAAAGTGGATCCAGCACTGATGCCTTTGACTGAGTCGATGTTGACAAATAAAGACACTAATGGACCGTGCTTTGAAGACTAAGTAATCATTATGTTCAGTGCATCACACCTCACACTGCAGCCACTGGAGCTGTGGCATGGCACTCTTTGTTAGGGCTGAATACCTGGTGATTTGGTCAAATGGAAAGCTAATGTGACTGCACCACATTTGCTGATGATGTAAAAGACAACTGCCACACAGTCACATTAAGCTGCTACTCAGCTGTGGGTGTGGAAGCATGAGAAAAATTTGGAGTCCAGGTACTAGAGCTGGATATGGTCAGATGCAGAAATATTTGGACAATAACAGAGTTTTTGATGATTTCCCCTTTTGGGCACTTGACTGTAAAAGGAGTTGATTGATTGCATTTCCCTGATATCTAAAGACAGTTGATATGAGCAACTGGGTTGGCATTTGGCACTGTTCTGACTAGTTAACAAACAAAAAATTGAACAAACTGCAAAGTGATGAAAGACTTTCTGAGCACAAAGATGTGAAATATTCTTCAATATACCCAAGTCAGTTGCTTGATCTCTACCCAACTAAGGATAGCTATTACTGAAGACAAAACTGAAAGCAGAAAAAAATGCTCACAAACAAAATATGGTTTATTAGGGCTTCCTATATCAAAGCTGGAAGTCTACATAACATTATTGTTGATATTAACTGTGGTCTTTCTTCCAAGTAGGTGTTCCTGATCTGTTGTTGGTGTTCCCTCCTCTTTTCTGTTCTGTCAACCCACAACCAGCTCAGGCAGATGGTTGGCCTTCCTTTTTTTCCAGGCTGTAAATAAGCTTATTTCTTCTCTAAAGTTAGATATTTTTTTGCATATATATTAATTGTTAATATCAAATTTGGCCCTGCGATGGACTGGCGACCTGTCCACGGTGTACCCCTGCCTCTCGCCTGCAGTGGGCTGGGATAGGCTCCAGCCGACCCCCGTGACCCAGAAATGGAATAACGGTCAAGAAAATGGATGGATGGATCAAATTTGGCAAAACCTGAAAAAAAGATGGTTCCCCTTCCTGAAACTGGTTCTGTCAGACTCCTCTTTAACACTTTCTATTAGAGGGGAGTTTTTTTTTTCCACAGTTGTCAGGTGCTTGCTCAAGATTGGGGGATTGTATCAAAGAAAAGTTATGATGCAGTGTATTTGTTTCCATACCAAAGTAATAATTACTGTCAATGTTAATTTATTGGCGCTCTAGTAATTGGACTAATTTGGAGTGATTTAAATTGTATTGTTGAAGTGTCTACATAAATAATGCTGAATTGAAATAAATTAAAATGCAGTTCCATCACACTTTGTTTCATTTCAAATCCACTATGGTGTATGAAGACAAAAATCACAAACAATGTTGTTATCATCTGAACGTTGCTGGACCTGTTAGGTTCCAGTTAGTCCAAGACCCAGTTGCAGGGCGTAATCCAGAGGTCTTTATTCGGCAATGTCCATCAACAACAGAAGAGATTCCTCAGGATATAACTAAAAAACTTGCACCCTCTAGCTATAAAACAAAATACTAGGTACAAAGGCTAGCACAAAATCACCATCATCATGGGAAGGAACATACGAGCATCTAAATAACAAAAATTTCACAACTAGCAGAAAAATTTCACAGGAAGTGGCTCATCTCGCCACCTGCTGGCTGTAGGAGGAAAAAGGGTTAGCGGGACAGAATCCAAATCATAACAGGACCTGTATGTGAGAGCTCTCAAAAAGGAGGCGAAAGACTGTAATCTTAATACAATGCCAGATCCCATGGGTAGAAGAAGAAAAATAATTTTCCATGATGTTTTCCACAGTTTTCAAGTTTGACTGGAGCTTTATTTTTCACATTTCTTCATTGTATCCTCTTCTTGCCCTTGGATTTAATAGAACCCAACTAGATCATTTGGCCCACCAGATGTTAATCTTGATGCAATCTACTCCTTCATGTTTGCATAAACATGGACAGAAACACACAGCTCTTTGTGTCTTCTTTTTAGTAGCTGTTTGAAAATCTGATAAATACTGGGTTAAAACCTTGAAGAAGGGTTTTCTTTTCTGATAGATAGCAGTTATAAAATGGCTGTTTCCATTTGGAGGACATTGATCCAAACTGTTAAACCACAATGCAAAGTTAGACCTTTACATATGGTGTTGATTGAATCCTACTACCAGTGCCCATAAATTGCTGTATTTCCTCTTTGTATCTTGCAAACCCCAACTAATCATCAAGGAGGAATTTAATTAAACTATAAAATGCAATTGTAAATAATATTTCTTCTGTGTACCACCATGTGTTTTATGACCACTAGTGCCCTGAAGGAGGACGTTTTGTGACATTTCTCCCGACTTAACAACTGCTGTCAAGGTGCTCTTGAGTGAGGATTTCTAACTTCTTGATGCTCCACTGGAGCAACTCAAGGGATGACAGAGGACTTAGAGCAGGCAGCAAACCAAGTGTAGGTGCATATGAATGTGTGTTAGGCTATTTCCTGGAACACATGTCTTCCTGGACAAATAAAGGTCACAAAACACAAAACATTAAACAGTGAGAACAGCTGAAATGCCTGAGTTGGTGCTTGCCACGTTTAGCATAAATCTGAGAGGTGAGGAAGACAGGAGCGTCCTCCTCACTCTATTAATACACAGTGCAAGCTCAGGAGAGCTGCTGTCAGTGGACACGCTCCAGCAAGGTTACGTAAAGGTTGAATGTGGAAACAAAAAAAACAGTCCCCTTTCTGCATCCCGCAGCTGTGCAGCCTCACCTCAGCCACAGCCGTGTAGACCTGCAGAATCTGCTCATGGCCTTTGACCTGCCGCACGCTAATTTTGCAAGAGAGCTGGGTGGTGGTGGGGCTGTATCTCTCTAGTGAGAAGGCACAGTGCAGGGGCTGCTGGTTGCTGCACCACACTTGGGCAAAGGAGAATTCCTGAGAAGGTATAAGAGAGACAAAAAACAAAGAAACAAAAAAAAAAGTATATGTTAACAGCAAAGTTAACATATACTTTAAATAAGATGATTCAGCACCTTATCTTACACTGTCACATACAACCACTTAGAGTTGGTGAGATAAAATGGTAAGTGGTGGCTTTGAAGTCTGCACAATTCCTCATTTTGATAAATTAATGCAGGGAAACACACACTGAAGAGATAAAGAAGTCCTGATATGGTTTACAAGTACAACCTGCACATTGAATTTAATAGCAGAAGCAGTTTGTGTGATCTTATGTGTGAATACAGAGATGAATTGCTTTTGATGTATAATTAATTTCCAGAGAACTGTGGGGAAAGGGTCCTGACCTTTGGTACACTCCATCTTAGCCATATCTGCAGGTTAAAAGGGGGCCTGAATGAAGGTCAGTGTGCGTACTTGAGACTTAACCTTTATGGCTTTGATCCAGGCAGCCAGATGCAGTTCATGACGACAGACAATGGAGTCTGGGAACAACCAAGGAGGAGAGGGAGGGATTTTGGTTGTGGAAACCTGCAATGCTCTTTAGCACCGAAAGCTGACTTGATCTATGGCTCCACACTCAGCCATCATTCTGCACCTGCTTCATGAAAGCAGATTTGTTCAACCTCATGTTGTCACCAAGCCTTAATAAATAAGGTGGTGTTTTTTGGTGCACTTTTATTCAGCACTCATATCTTTAAGAGAAATGAGCCTATGAAATGGCAAAAAAAAAAAAAAAAACCCAAAAAACAAACAAACAAAAAAAACCCCCAGCATTCACAGACTTTGTTCAACCTAATAGTGTTTGCATCTTAATGCTTTCGCAGGAACAGCAAATGCAAATTATTCTCTACTGTTATGCTCTGGTCACAACTGTCATCAAGATCTTTGTGGGAGTACAATGAGAGTGCAACAGGATTCATGGTCAAAGAACAGTTTCCATGTGCAAGCACAACTGAGAATGTTTCATTTCATTGAAGCTCATGTGACAAGGAAAAGGTGTGATCTGCAAAGCAGTTCTGGTGCTCTGTTGAAGCTCAGGTGTTCAGGTGCAGTACTGAAGTTTCTGCAGTGTTCTGTCATGGGCACCCTGCCTGTTCAAAGATTTACTGTACATATGGTGAACTCATGAACAGTGATGTTTGCAAGTCCCAATGGTGCCTTCAAGTCTAGCTGTTACTCTGGACAGCCACTTCTGGTACGAGTAGCCAGAGTACTCAACTGCCTCCATTTGGCTTGTCTGTGGACTGATGCCTTCCTGACACTTTGAGATGGGAACATATAATTGTTTGTGTCTTATGACCTTTGGCGCACTACATTTATCAATTAATGTAACTTAGATAAAGATCATTGACATTTTAGTGCAAGTAAATGCAGAAACCACTTACTTTTTCTTACTCTGAAACTTCTGCAACTCAGTCCAAACTTAGTTGGACTGAGTTGCAATATAGTCACCTAAACCAATCTATCTAGCAGCTTAATTGCACTTTTAATTGACGTTTAAAAATTAACTTTCAAATGTATAGTCAGGGTAGCTCCATCATTACCAACTGTGCCCCCCCTTTTTTTCCTGTTGTAGTTTAGGATTCATTTGATAAGAATTTATGATGGATGGACAACACCATCTTCATGATAACTGTAACCTAGAGTTAAATGTACATCCTTTCCATGTAAATTAACAGTCAGTCAATGGATAACAGTAAATAACTGTCATTTATCATCATAAAATTGAATTTTGTGACAATCCAATAGTGCAGTGGGTTACTGGATTGATATAATGCCTCTCTGAACACAAATGGGTGTGTGTAAAAAGGATACTCTGCACCTGAAGATATGCAGATTTGGGTGGACAATTTTGGAAGAAAATGAATGAACTTGATTCAGAGGAAAAATCTACACAAAAACTCTAGTCTTGAGTTCTGCAGTGATCACAAATGACGTTTGTCCTGAAAGTTCAGTTGATTTTTTTGGAGATATTTGCATGAGAATGTAATAAACCAGATTGCTTACTGTAACAGCAGTAATGTCAAAATATTACTTTTTAAAGTGTACCTTCAGAAACAGGTCGCATTTGCTGGGATTCAAACTGAAAAGATACTGGAGCCATATTGTTTTTGTAAGGATTATTATATTTTCTTTAATAATAGTGGTTGGTAACAAAAATTATGAGGTTTAAAAGCCACCAATCCCAGTGTACTTGTTCCTGAACTGGGATAGATTCTACAAAGTTGTGACATTGTTGTGTCACTTTGGGTGTTGTGACATCTCACTGTAGTGGTAGTGTGACAGGACTGCTTTTGTTTTCACTCAAGAAACATGTAAATTAGAAAAAAAAAAAATAAGTCAGATCATTTAAATGATTCATATGAAATTTGGAAGACTTTATGACAAAAAATTCTGGGTGTAAAGAAATTTTAAAAAGTAATTCTGTTTTACAATTACACAATAATTTAACTTGTGGTGTGGCATAAAAATGTATACAGATATGTATGGTGAAAGAGCTGGTTGACTGATTTCTCAGATTGGCTGATTAAAAACTAAAGAAAGCTACGAGGTCAATATTTATAAATGTAAAAGATAGATGTTCATGAAACCTTATAGCCTCATTGATAATAGGATGTAAAAAAATGTACCAAATTAGAAACCAATTGGGTAGTAGATGGTGCTATAATAAACACATTTTTTCTTTTTTTTATTTATTACTTTATTTTGATCATCTCCTGGAATTAAAATCTTAAAAAATCAACTGGCTTCATATTTATATTCCCTGGTATTGCCTAATCATTTGTTTGTTACTAATTTGTAAGAAAAATGGTGACAAACTGCTTCACAAAATCTGTTGTGCATTACTGAAATTTATCAAGAGAACTTGCTTAGACTGCATTGCCAATTAAAGATGTGGTTCTTAAATGCTATTAAATGACCAATATTACCAGTAAAACTGTAAAACCCAGTAATCTCTTGTGATACATAACAAAGTAACATAAGCTACTGTTAAATTGTGGTGACATTCCATGTTCCTGAGCCAGCTTCTGCAGCTGAGGATCAGACTCCCCACCTTCGGCCACCACCCAGCTCACATGGCACCTGACCCATATGGCCACCCCCACAGGTGGTGAGCTCATGGCGGAGCTCATGTTTCCTCTTCAGGCTGTACCCAGCTGGGCCCCATGAGTGCAGGTCCAGCCACCAGGCGCTCGCAATCGAGCCCTGCCCCCAGGCCTGGCTCCAGGAGGGACCCCGGTGACCCACGTCCAGGAAAGGGAAAATGAGAACTGTTTTCATACATCATATGAGGTCATTTGAGCCGCGCTTTGTCTGGCTCCTCACCTAGAGCCTGTTTGTCTTGGGTGACCCTAACAGGGGCTTAAGCCCTGGACAACTGAGCTCCTAAGATCATTAGAACACTCAAACCCCTCCACCACAATAAGGTGGCGGCTCAGAGAGGAAATTGATGATTGACTTTATTGTCGTATCATTGGACTTGCAGCCACATGTCTTGGACACAAGTGAAGAGAGGAGCGGAGCTGTCAACCGATCACCACCTGGTGGTGAGTTGGCTCCGATGGTCGGGGAGGATGCCGGTCAGACCTGGCAGACCCAAACATATAGTGAGGGTCTGCTGGGAACGACTGGTGGAGCCCCCTGTAAGAGAGAGCTTCAACTCCCACCTCTGACAGAACTTCAGTCACATCCCAGAGGAGATGGGGGACGTTGAGTCTGGGTGGACCATGTTTCGTGCCTCCATTGTCGAGGCAGCTGACCAGAGCTGTGGCCATAAGGTGGTCGCTGCCTATCGAAGGGGTAATCCATAAACACGCTGGTGGACACCAGCTGTTTGGGATGCCGTCAGGTTGAAGAGGGGGTCCTATAGGGCATTCTTGTCCTGTGGGACTCCAGAGGCAGCAGATAGGTACCAGCAGGCCAAGCAGCACGTGGCTTCGGTGGTGGTCAAGGGAAAAATACGGATGTGGGAGGAGTTCGGACAGGCCATGGAGAATGACTTCCGGACGGCTTCAAAAAGGTTCTGGTCCACCATCCGGCGGCTCAGGAGGGGGAAGCGGAGCACCACCAACACTGTGTACGGTGAGGACGGTGCGCTGTTGACCTCAACTCTGGACATAGTCAGTGGAGTGAATACTTTGAAGACCTCCTCAATCCCGCCGACACGCCTTCCTATGAGGAAGCAGACCCTTTGATCTAGGAGGTGGGCTCGTCTATCTCTGCGGCCGAGGTGGTTGAGAAATTCCTGGGTGGCAGGGGACCAGGGTGGATGAGTTTCTTAGGGCTCTGGATGTTGTGGGGCTGGCTTGTTTGACATGCCTGTGCAATATTGCGTGGACATTGGAGACAGTGCCCCTGGATTGGCAGACTGGGGTGGTTGTCCCCCTCTTCAAAAAGAGGGACAGAAGGGTCTGTTCCAATCATAAAGGGATCACACTCCTCAGCCTCTCTGGTAAGGCCTATTTGGGGCTACTGGAGAGGAGGATCCGCCGGATAGTTGAATTTTGGATTCAAGAGGAGCAGTGTGGTTTTCGTCCTGGCCATGGAACAGTGGACAAACTCTACACCCTCAGTAGGGTCCAGGAAGACACAATGGGAGTTTGCCCAACCAATCAAGTTTAGTGGACTTGGAGAAGGCTTTCGACCATTTCCCCCGGGGATCCCTGTGGGTGGTTCTCTGGGAGTATGGGGTGCCGGAAGCCCTTATATGGGCAGTCAAGTCCTTGTACGTCAGAGCTTGGTTTGCATTGTCAGCTGTAAGTTGGATTTGTTTCCAGTGGGGGTTGGACTCTGTAATGAACAAATTCTGTTCATTACTTTTATGGACAGAATTTCTAGGCACACCCAAGGGGTGGAGGGAGTCTGGTTGGTGACCTTAGAATCGGGTCTTTGTTTTTTGCAAATGATGTGGTTCTGTTGGCTTCATTGGGCCAAGACCTTCAGCACTCATTGGAGTTCTTTGCAGTCAATTGTGAAGCAGTTGGGATGAGAATCAGCACATTTAAATCTGAGATCATAGTCCTCAGTTGGAAAAGGGTGGAATACTGTCTTTCGGTTGGGGATCAGGTGCTGCCCCAAGTGGAGGAGTTCAAGTATCTTGGGGTCTTGTTCACGAGTGAGGGAAGGATGGAGCAGGAGATTGATAGGCAGATCAGTGCAGCGTCCACAGTGATGCGGATTCTGTATCAGTCCTTCATGGTGAAGAAGGAGCTGAGTCGAAAGGTGAAGCTCTCAATTTACCAGTCAGTCTACGTTCCTACCCTCACCTATGGTAACAAGCTTTGGGAAATGACTGAAAGAACAAGCTCACGGATACAAGTGGCAGGAATGAGTTTCCTCCCTAGGATATCAGGCCTCTCCCTTAGAGATAGGGTGAGATGCTCAGTGATCCGGGAGGGGCTCAGAGTAGAGCTGCTATTCCTCCAAATCGATATGAGCCAGATGAGGTGGTTCGGCATCTGATAAGGTTGCTTCCTGGACTCCTCCCTGGTGAGGTTTTCTGGGCATGTCCCATTCGTACATATATATATATATATATATATATATATATATATATATATATATATATATATATATATATATTTGTGTGTGTGTGTATGTATATGTATGTATGTATGTATGTATAT
>JAOWBL010003061.1:0-12758 GCA_028564865.1 Zenarchopterus dispar | reverse complement strand
CACACACACACACACACATATATATATATATATATATATATATATATATATATATATATGTGTGTGTGTGTGTGTGTATGTGTGTGAATGAGCGTGAGTGTGTGCGAGAGATAAAAGGGAGTGTGAGCAGTGCACATCCATCCCAAACGTGCACGCATATATACACAAACATACAAGCAGGTACATTCAATTATAATAATATCAATAGTAAAAAGTATAAATAGTAAAAAGTATAAATAGTAAAAAGTAACAATATTAATCCTAACATCATTATTAATATTACAATAAGCACAAGTACCACCAACAATAACCAGCGCAGTTATTGTTGTCTTCACCTGCCAACAACTCAACACCCCCCAGACAGCCCCAGATCCCCCATGAGCGTGTGACCCCCCGGCCTGCCCCTCATCCCAGCAGGAAGACCAGCCCAGGAGGCGCCCACAGCCCCCGGGCCCCAAACCCAGAAGGACCGCACCATCACAGACAGGGGCCAGAGCTGGAACCCAGGGGCCAGGGGGCCGCAACCAGTAACCCCAACCCAGGCCCCCCAAACCCCCGCGCCCAATCCACAGCCACCAAGACCAGCTGACCCATGAACCACCAGCCCCCCCACCCCAACCCACCAGCCGAATAATACTTTATTATAACTGAAAGGAAAATTGTATAAAATGTATAACTATATATTCTTTCAGCAAATCAGTTACCATGTTAGACACACTTCTATGGTTTCTAACCATATACTGTAGTACTGTATAAAACTTATATCACATCAAAGGTGGCTGGAGTATGGAGATGATGATGGAGGCTGTGTGCTTCCTTTACTGAGCATCAAAAAGAAAGAGGAAAAGTCTTTTTGTGCAAACCAGGCTGAAAGCAAGACATCCATAATAACATGAACAAGAAACTCATAATATCATGTAGCAGATGTATGAAACAACCTATTTAGCTGTATTAACAACAAACTACTAACTCAGAGACAATATAATAATGGTAATATAACATTTTTTAACGTGTTTTCATCAAGCATATTGACCACCAGATGTGGTTTAGGACTTAGCAAAGAAATCACTTTAATCAACTCAGGATAAGAATTCCAACTTGCATGTTAATTACGGAAACCAGCAACATCCTCTTTTATGTTGGTTACCTTTAAAAATATAAACTGCAAACCACTGAGCAAATGAACAACTGCAGCAACAGAGCAACAGAACAAGTCATAGAAGGTAAAAAATATATATAACTTAGTAATTGATAAGAGAAAGGCTCAGTGCCACCTGTGATGCAGCTTCAGCTGGTCCAGTATGAAATCATGTCCAGGATCATGCTGAATCTGTTACAGCCTTTGCTTTTGAAAATACTGTAGTAGATAGCTTCACCGTAAGATAATATTTTGATGCTACAAGCAGGGTGTACATCCTGACTGGCTGCTGGGAGGCAGGACTTTAGTACCTAGCTGAGCAGCTAAAATGCCAACCTGCTCAGGTGTTAGTGGGACTGTAGTTTGTCCTGTTAAGAGTTGATTTACTGTTCACATTATTTTAGAAACATTTTTATAAAGTCATCAAGTTATGTTGTGTTGCTTTAACGGGCAGTGAGACACCTCTCAACTCCATCCCCCATCCTTACTTCCATCATGACTGCATCTTTTTAAATCAATGTAACAGTTTTACACTGCTTTAGAGGCACAGCAAATGCCGCACCACGTGAAGCTGGGAACAGGTGGAGATGAAGCTCAGGAGGCTGGGTCATTCCACAGAGCTCTGTGAATCTGAGATTCTTTCTGCATCACAGATTTTCAGGCTCAGGTGACTCCAGGGTGACAGGGTTGTGTTGTAGTCAACATATTTAGCTGGCAGGCACCATAAACACCAAAATAAATGCTCTCATGAAGTGAGAACGTGCGTTCAGTCATAAGTCCCCTTTAATGCTTCTAATTTTGTTTTGGCACAAGTGTGTTACATTTTGCTCTGAAGTTAATGAATTCTGGTTACCTAATCAGAATACATTGATAGTGGCTGATATTGGTAAATTTTCCACAGATATATGTTTAACTTAATTTTTTCTGAGTTCTGAGTTTTATCATTGTCCTATAATTGTCACTTGGCAGCTGTCCTCAGTGTCACAATGGTGACACCACAGTCACCATTTACGGTTCAGCATATTTTGGTGATGACTCTGCAGAGATACAGACTGTACAACTCAAATTTTTGAAAAGTCGGGTACTTTATTGGCATTCAAATATAGAACAAAAGCATGGCAATCAGGGTAAGGCAATACATTATAAAATAGTCACAGATCAATCTCGGATAACTCCCTTATAAAACCACTCAATTCTGAGATAAAATAAGTCCCATCCCTCCGTGTTGGGACTGAAATCATATAAGGATAAAGAGGAACAAAAAACACGTTAAAGGATAACTGAATAATCTAAGTACTGCAGCAAATGCTGATTGAGCATTGCCAAGATTGACATAAGTCTGAGACCTGATGCACATGTGGTTTCCTCTGTAAAACTGTGGATCCACATATGGAACATTCATATGTGTGATCTTCTCTTGATTTGTGAAGCTGTGCTCACAGATCTTCTTTAATAAATCTAAACCAATGAAAAGGTTAGCACTTGGATTTTAACCATGAATTGATGCACTGTTTGCACCACAACTAAAACAAAATAAAGAAGTTGCAATTTCATAAAACCTACTATTACCATTATTTTATTTATTTTATTCCATATAATAAAAAGGAGCAAAATCTAAGAAAAAAATCACCACTAGCAAAACTCTTGTGTTTTTAAAAAATCTGTCCTATTTCTTTAAATTTCACCATCTCTGTGATGAAGTGCGTAAGCGGGTGTACTAATGATCTGAACCAAGTGTGATGTGTGCACATTTTCACTGCACACTCTTCCTATGTACAAAGTACCAGCTTGTGTGGAGGAAAAGATGCACTTGTGGGGGGTGGGGGGTTTCCATGTTTTTGATTCATTTTAGTATCTGGCCCCCTTGTGAATACAGTTATGGCCTTGGAAGCAGCAATTTCCTTAGCAGAAAGTGCATTTTCTGTTGAGCTGCAACAGCTGGCGTGCCTGAGCTACAAAAGGGAACAACAGAGAAGGTGATGGCTAGAGAAACAGAGCTGAGCCAACCTGAGAGAGATCTAAGAAAAGTTTCAGATAAAGAATTAGCATTCACAAGAAGGACCATGGCCTGAAAAAGAATGTCATCACTGGTGAACAGAAGTGTTAGTTACAATGGAGAATAAAAGAGACTCCTTAAAAAAAAAAAAAAAAAAAAAGCAGGGCACCAAGTAATGTGGCAGGACCAGTAGGGGTTGCATCATAAAAGGTGAAACAATAACAATTTCATTGCAAGAATGATCATTTCCTTTTTCTTACTCTTTCTTATAAAGAGTACAAAAATGACAGTGCAGCACAATGCCAACAACCTGACTGATGTCATGTACTTTACAAGAAAACCCAGCATAAATCCAAGGTACAGTCCACACTGCATACTAACATCAAGTAATTCAATGCGGAGCAGCTTTGTGTGCAGTCCTGCTGAAAATGAGGAGGTTGGTTGGTGTAACTGTGTAACTGCAAAAGGTCAATAATGGACGAGCAAGTGTAAAAAGAACTGAAATGCTAAGGATTACAACTTTAACCCTGGAGAACCCACAGGGTCATATTTGACCATTTTTTGCTGATACCCAATGTAAAAAAAAAAAAAAAAAAAGGGTTGTTGGGTTCTCCAGGGTTAAGTGTGACAACAGCTCCTAATCTCCAGTCCCTAAACTTCCACACCAAAATATGAAGAAGTTAACATGTCCTACTGAGGCACTGGACTTGAACTGTGAAGAACTGACTCAGACAAAATTGATCTAATTCCCAAGATTCCAGTGAGGTAATAGCTGAAAAATAGCTGAGCAGCTCAAGTAAACATTTCCATGAGTAACACTGAGAATCACTGAGCCACTGTTGAAGCACTATTAAAGTAATTCCTGGCCCATCCATGTACAGTACTGCTCGATTTGTGTTATTACAGTCGGTTATCACTGAAGCTAAACATGCTCAGATCAAGAAAAACACAGTTCATTTGAAAATCATGGCTGAATCACAAATAAGATTGTTAATGATCCAAAGTTAGATATATCCATTTATGACAGTTTGTTTAGAACACAGCACAAAAACTAAAACCAAAACCTTGTCAATCTTGAGGAGACTGGATGTTTGTGTGTTCAAACCAGGTCAGAAGATGGAGGAAGAATATCTAAGCATTCTAACCAGTTTAAAGTGCTCTCAGTCCTCGTGGTTGGGAGAAGTGTTTGTGGGTAGAAACGGGACGACTGGACTCAGGATTTGTTGTCGACCTGTGTGTGGAGCAGCTCTGCCTGGGGTCTCAGGTTACGAAACTCCCCTTGGATAAAATCAGTCAAGGTCTTCCTCATCTCCAACTGAGGGAAAATTTCACAGAAGACATAGATTAACACTTCCACTAGTGTAATAGTTCATTACTTCTGTCTTTTTTTGCAAAAATCAAAATATTTGTAATTTCAATATCCTGAAAAATAACTTTTGCTTGGACAAAATCAAAGACTGAAATCAAGTAATGGGACATGCAAAAAGATGTATTCTATTACTTTTAGATTTTCAGATATGCTGCTGAATGACCATGATAAGTGGAGATGGTAGTTCTTAGATTACGAGCTTTTGGATATTTTTTTGCTTGACTATCCATGTGCAGGAGTGTACAGTATTTCACATGTACAGTATTTTAATTTATCTAAATATACTGAGACTTTTAATGACCTACCATAGAACAAGTTCGCCTAAGCATATTTTTACATGCTAGTTGGTTAAAATTCTTCAGGCTTTTTGAAAATTGATATGCGAATGGGAGCGCTGGCACTCCAGCAGGTCATAAAGGGTTAAAATACCTCCCCAGATTGTCGTGTTTATACTTAGTCCGTCTTACTTGAGCGCCAATACAGAACTTTTATTCTCAGTGGTGGGGTTGAACAAGCCAAAGCACATCACAGGCTGCCATTGCACGAAACCCTGTACTAAGTACAATGACTAAACCCCCAACTCTCAACTTTTCATGAAACTTGGCAGCCCTTATACACTTGAAAATCAACCGAGAGAGCTTAACACAGGCAGCTTTATTTCATCAGGTCGCTGCCATACTTAAAAGTTGAAATGCATAATATTTCAAACTTTAGCGCAGCGGCACACTTCTCATGAGAAGTTACAGTTTTATATTGATGTTTTTACTGTAAACAGCATCTCTTCATCTCGTAGCTCACTCTTCTAGTTCATAAGCTTTGTACAGTCTCTGCCTAACACACATGTACAAACTCACAAGTTTTAACGTTTTCTCCAGTAAATCAAGAAACATTCAGTGAAAAAAAAAAAAAAGAAAAAAAAGACTCCTACCACATGAGGAAGGAGCATGACCTGAGTCAAAACTAGAGTATATCATTGAAATGAAGAGATCTATAAGATATTTAAAATGCTACAGTGAAAATATTTCTAGTTTTGGCTGTGCTTGTTTTGGTCTAAATTCTTGCTGCACCACATACAATAACTTCCAGAGCTTGTGTTATTCCCGTTAAGAAAACTATAACTTGTGCATTGTACCTATATGAATGACATTTTGTCTTTACCTGGCTCTTTTTTTCAGCTCGGAGGGTGTCCAAAAGTTCTTTGACGCTGAATGGTTTTCCCACCAGGACTGTGATTCTCTAGAAGATAAGAAGTAAACCCAAAAGTCACCGATCGTACACAAAAACCAGTGATGAACAGATTCAGGATGAAAATACTGAAGCATAATGCCGGGTTTACACTGTTGATTTTGGCTGTCTGTCAGGCCTGATTCTTTTGTTGGAAGCTCAAGAACTGAAGAGAGGAGAGGACTTCACAAAATCCGTTGGAGTTTGTTCTGAATCTGGTCACAGGTAAAGTAAAGCAGCACTGGGCTCAGAGAGACAGATCTAAAAGGATGTCCATCCGGGTTCTGTTACAGAACTATGAACACATGAATAGTTGTCCCACATAAGGTTTGTATCTAGAGCCTGACTGAGTCCAATCGCGGTACTCCATGCGCTCTTTTGCAAAACTGACGTCCAAAGTTCATTTTTTCTCCTGAATCATGAGCAGGAACACTTTCCACTTGGCTGATTTGTTTTAAAGCTTTTTCAGCTCACATAAAAGCTACTAGAGAGCACTTTATTCTGGCTTTGTGTTTCCCAGCACACGTGCTGATGATGTAAGCTACATCCCACCTATGACACAACGGGGGGCCAGCGTGTAGTCTGTACACACCACTCTTGACATCTTAGCCAGCATTAAGCAGATCAAAGTGGTGAAGTGAGGCATGCACTATAAAACTGCAAAAACCACACAGCGTGAACCCGGCCTAAGATATTCTCGAGGTGGTCCTACATTGCCGGTCCGAGGAATGTAGGGCTCCACGTTTGGGAGAACGTCATTCAAACCTAAGACACAAGTAGAAGAAACAAAGAAGACATTTTTCAGTTCAGTATAAAACTACCTGTATTTCTTTAGCTGATTTTCAACATTCAACAACTGCTTTTCACCTGTGTTTTTAAAGGATAAGGGTCATTGTACACTTTTTGTGTTTTTCTCCCTGCATGTATATTGCATGTATATCTGAAACGTCAACAGAATTTCTAAATTCACACCAATGTGAGTTTTTCTCTTCCACAGATGACACTGTTGCTGAACTGAGTTTATTTATTTTTAGACAGATGCAAGTAATGGCCAGATGACTGCAAAACTAATAGTGCAAAAACATACTTATCTTTTTCTATGTTAAGATAATTGAATATGCAGTCACCTATAAAATGTTCTGTGTGGGGCTCAAACCCGAAGCACTTTCTGACAACTATCCAGATGTGCTTTCATTTCCCGTTATCTTGCTGTTGTCAGGCAAAATACTGTTCACATGAAATAATGTAGCAGAAAACAAAAGAAGAAAAAACAAAAGTAGCCACAAGAAAACCTCCTGATATCGAGAAAGATAACACGTGTGGTTTTCTTCAGCTCACTTTTTATCAAATGTGTTGCACTAAAAAGTCTTTCAGACTTGCTAAATTACACACAGATTACACACCACGTCACAAACTGGTTTCGACAACATCAGAGGCCTTTAATACTTTCTTCAGCTGAACTCACTGGAACACTTTGCACTTGTGGAAGTGACAGAACAGATCTGAAGTTGTTGGGAGATCCTAACCAGTATTAGTACTGTGGTCCAAATCAAGCAGTCATAGTGTGGAGGTGTTTTTATTTTTTATTTATTTATTTTTTTGTATTGTTGAGGTGGTATTACTCACCCACATGCCAGAGGGGCAAGATGATCGGGTTAAGGGCGCACTCTGCTATTAGCCGACCCACGCCTAAAACATGACAGAGATTTTACCTTATTAGCAGTCTCCAGAGTACACTCGGAATAGTAAATTATTCAAAAAGATGTACCTTAAAACAAGTCTTATATCTGTAATTAGAGTCTTGTTAAAAAAAAAAAAAAGTTCATTTGTATTATAATTTGCTGCAAATATTTTTTCTTGCCAATATTTGTGTTTGAGTATCGGCTGATACTGAGTACTGCTCTGATACTAGTGTTATTTTGCATTTTCATTTTTTAACAGCAAATTCAGGATTTTTTAAATTAACATTTGCTAACAAATATCTATGAAATGAAGAGCAGTTTTAGAATGGTATTTCCAACCTGGGCAGCTGTACCACAGCTCCAGATCTTCAATTACACAATCAAATTCAGCATTTTCAAAGACCAACAGTGGCTGATCTTCTAGGAAAATGACTTCTGCAGTGATGATAGTTAGCTCAGTCTAACAACTCATGTGCTACTGCTGCTCCAGTTGCACTGAATAAACTTTCCACTGCACAATTGTGTAACTTCCAGGGGCCTGTTTCACAAAGAAACTTCAACAAACTCTGAGTTTCTAAACTCACAGTTTTGAGTTTCAAGAAAGGTGTTCAGAGTTGGCTCAATTGACTCTGAGTTACCGCAACTATAAAACGCCATCATCAATGGAGCTCCGATCCCATGATTCACCATGGTAACGCATAATAAGCCGAGGTGATTTTCCCATCTAAGTTCACAGGAGCAGAATATACTTGTTCAATCAAATAATAAATACAAGCAAATATTCAGACAAAAGTGCAACACGGGTGTTGCAGCAAAGGCAAGAGAGGTCGAAGAAAATTGCAGAGCGAGTAAAATATTTAATGACTGTTTTGCATGAATACAAACGAATGTAGATGTCTGTATTGTTCCCAATATTCACTGTCAAGTGGGTGCAATCCTGGGAGCAAAAATTTAAAACCCCTTAAAATGATTGAAGATTAAGCAGCCTCCAAAACATATTTCAGTTATGTATCTCAAACGTAACAGGCTCATTCCTATTCACTTTGGAAAACATTTCAGATGAATGGAAAAATCACAAGATAAAATCATTCAAGCTGGGAAATACGAGTGCATCCGGTCACATTAATAAATGCTAAATGTCTTTAGTCACACAAGTCTGAACAAGACACTAATTATTTTTAGCAATTAATGATATCAACTTTTAAATCATATTAATTACTTGATGTCTTTGTGGCTACTGGAAAAAATAAAATAAACTAGAATGTATATGTGCGAGAGTTGAAAGGAAAAAAGGAAAAAAATAAGTGGGGGGTCATCAATATTCATTCCTGACACAAATGCGACATGTCATCGTTCAGAGCTCTCTGAAGAAATGCGTAGACATTTTCAGCAACGCTTACAATCTTGACAGCTTATTTGCCAGTTATCTGTTGAGCTGCTTGCACAATATGGTTTGCAAGCAGAAAAGAAAATGTACAAGTCTATGAAACCAAGCAGTCTGGAAAGCTGATAAATTGCTGCTGGCCACCACAGATGTGGAGAAACAGTGAGGCCACAAAGATCTGGATGAAGTGGTGGGAGTCCACTTCAAGTTTGAACCTCCGGAGTGGAGGGGTAAAATTCACCGCAGCTTCATTTTTTCTTCAGTCCAGTACAACTTACAGATATGCATGAAAAAGAGAGCAAAAGACTACTGAAGATCACACACAAATATTCAAAAACATTCACTGCACTCACCCCATTTTAAACGGATAAATTCCCCAGTTAAGTTGACTTTGCCTGTTAAATGAAGAATGAATTTAGGAACAACTAAATCCAAGAACGACACAATGCCAGTTATAAAATATGAGGCTGATGTTTGCATACCTTCTGGAAAAATGTGCACCCATTCTCCTTTATTCAGCTTCTCCAGAATAAAGTCCATACCTTTCTGATAAACACCATCGCCTTGAGAAATGACATGATATGAGCGGCTCATTCGAAGGCTCTGACAAATTTTGGGGCCTTTAGATACTAACCTCTGCAGACAGGGACACACTTCCCACGGCTGAAGAACTTGGAGTGAAATTCCTTCGTGAAGCAGATGTCAGACGCTGTAGGGGTCCTGTCCAATGGGCATCATCATTAAAGAGTGGGCATCATCAATAAAATCACATTCAGATTCATTCCTGCACATATGTTTATGGGATAAAACTAACCACCGCATCTTGTTGAAAGACCATAACTGTCTGAGCTTCAGTACACCTGTCAATAAGAAAAGCTTTTGTTAAAACCATTTACTAACTGACATAACCGGGACCTGTAATGCTCTTCTGTTCTTACCCCAGATATGTGGGTCATCCATGCAGGACTGGTGATTGGAAAGAGTGATGAGGGGGGTGTCCGAGGGCCTGTGGTCAATCAGGTTCAACAAAACCTCATGGTTGTGGACAGTCAGGTAGTTCATGTACTCTGAATGGAGATTGGAGACAAAGGAGATTGAATTCAAGGAAAAAAAAAAAAAATCAGTTCAAATGTGGAAATGTTGTTTTTACTTTCTGCACGTGTTGGGTTTGCTTACATGCCTGTAAAGCTCTACAGGTTACAACTTACTGGTCCAAAAGTAGGAATAGGAGCCCACCATGCCCAATACAAGTGAGCTTGAGATTCTCCATGGCAAAGTAGGGCATTGTGGGAATGGCCATTTGACCTCCAGGGGCATCCCAGCTCTCCACAGGTGTTACATCCACACACAATAACCTAGCATGACGCAAAAACAGAGAAACAAGAACCACAACAACTTCATTATGCCTGTTTCTGGACAGAACAACCATAAGAGAATGACTGTTTTGTTTTATCTCACTTTGTGTCATAAAGACATCACATTGAGAAACATTTAGATTGTAAAAACATATGTAAGCTGTCTTTTAATTCTACATTAGATTTAACTATGCACTGTCATCTTCAGTCCACTAATCTTGTTCTGACATGTGGCACAGATAGTAAACAAATAACAGTATTTCCTCACAACCCAGCCAGAACCTGACTTTATAAATAATACTTGCTTTAATATTATTGTTAAGGTCATTGTAACAGATGATAAGAGTAATTATAATGATAAAACTAACCACAAGTTTATAAAACACATACCGTGACACATTGATGATAAGATATTTAACAGATATTATGCCGTTAAAATCCCATCATTTCACAGGGCCACATCTTTTTGGAGGACTGCAAACAAACTGATCCAGATATATGTTGTTAAATACAAAAGACTGATCAACCTCACCTGTTTAAAGACTAAAAACTTGAATATGAAACTGCTGACTTCAAAGATCAATGATGAGTTACAGATGGGATTAAAGAATAAATAAGAAAAAAAAAAAACAGCATTGCCCTTTCCTACACCCTTAACAACATATGAGTGTCCAAAGTTTGAAGATGAAGTTTGTTTCCGTGCTGCTACTCCTCGGGATCACATCAGTTTAACAGCCATTGTTGTCTTAATGTTGTTTATGAAATGGGGAAAGATATTAATAATCTTTTTCTGAATTGACTGGTCTTTAATGAATATCCTTGTCCACTGCATTTATTAATTAGGGTACAAAATATATCATCCAAAAAAAAAGTATAGACAATAAGTTGTCCCAGTAAAATCTGATAACAGATTCAAACATGGTCCTCCTACAAATAGTGCAGAAGTCAGCTATCACTTGTCTGCACTATTAAAGTATGGCTAGATCCACACTGGTCACGTGATGAACATGTTTTTCATGCTACAGCTGATATAGTCACAGCTCAATATAGATGAGCTTTTCACTGACACCAGCTGAAGTACAAGCATACAATTTGTTATCCGTCCCGACTTATTTCATGTTTAACATTTGCACTAGCTCATGTAGTTTTGCTATGTGGTTATGCTCAGCTTCACTGGCTTACTGAAACTGATCACTTTTTGTATGAGAAAAGCCAAACTACAGGTTGTTGTTTTTTTGGTTTAGTGCTGTTCTTATAAGGTCATATAGGCAATAAGAAAATTCCCTTCAGTTTTCTCCTATCCGTAGCCTGAAAGGACACAGAGCCCAGTGCGACACATCAGGAGAAAATTCCATGGACGTCCAAGCACGTGTGCGCTTTTAGCCTCCTGATGTAGATTTTGTTTTTGAACTGTGAGAAGACGCTTGGATAACACATATAAAACCCACAGAGACCCCTGCCGGGATACAAACCAGGAACCTACTTGTTGCGAGGCAACAGTAGTCAGTAAGCATTTGAAGAGGAAAAATAAAAATCTCTCCTTCCATTTTAAACCATTCACATTCGACTTGGCTTGATTCATTTTCTGTGGCATGCTCAATTTTACAACGTAATGACTCCTTGAAAGATATCTTGAGTACTCTTTTGATTGGTGGCTTCAAGGAAGATTCTAAATATAGAAAAAAAATCGAAACACTACACTTAAAGTTCTCAAAAAGTTTTATCAGTTAGACTGAAGGACGATGGCTAACGGTCAGCGCATGCGCATCAGATCACACCTGCGATCAGTCCCCTTCATGCGTTTACACGGGAAACTGCATTTCTGAATTATAAGGTTCCTGTCTTGCAAACGCAAAATATAATAGGCTGCACCTGAAGAGCGATTTCTCATAATTATTACACAAAATAACTATCTAGCTCCCACGTACTACCTCTTAGTAAAACTTAGACCATTCCGTTTGAAAAAAAAACAATGTTCGTAGACATAGTTAGCGTTCCTCTTCAGTAATAGTGTCTCCAGCATCTAAAGTGACAACAATCACTCTTTGTTTTTAACTGTTGTTTTAAACAGGTAACTTGTTAGCTAGTTAGCCAACAAAACAAATCAAGTTTACCGACAACCTCCGCTTTTCCACGCTCGTAAAATCAAGTTACTGAAATGACAAAACATAGGGTGACTTTCCATTTTTATCTAAAGTTACACGTTAGAAGAATTTAATCATTAAAGTTACATGTCGGTACATTAACCAATGACAGACTAAAGACATGTAAAATTGGCAGACATAAAGCTCCATCAGCTCCACAAAACATAAATACGTTGTATAGCTCTTTTAAAAAGAATGCAAAGGATATGAAGTTGTTATTAAACCAGTGAAAAGAGCAATTAAAACTAGAAGAAACATATATCCCACCTTTCTGAGAGAACTGCAAGCTCAAACACAGAGACTGTTACGTCACGTCCGGTTACTGACATAGTTGCCAAACATAGTTTCCGGTACCAACATAGCTTCCGGTACCGCAAGATGCATATCTATCTATCTATCTATCTATCTATCTATCTATCTATCTGTCTGTGTGTATATATATATATATATATATATATATATATAT
>JAOWBL010003060.1:0-12763 GCA_028564865.1 Zenarchopterus dispar | reverse complement strand
GAACTGGAAACAAGAGAAACAAGTGCTGACTTCACTGTTTTGTAATGAAAGGTCAGACTCAAAAAATTCAAAGGTAATTCAGAACGACTTAGAAATACTTCCTAAAGAAGAAGAACTAACATGTTGTTTAAAAATGTATGATTTTAGCAGAAGTGCACCATTGTTGAACGTGTAACTGTGATTGTGGGTTCTTGAGAGGCAAGAACCCACAATCACCTCTAAGACTCTTTTACAGTAAACTCACACAGGAGCGATGCTCGACAGCCTGATGCGTTGGGTTTTTTCATGTTGATGCTGTTGTCATAGCAACACACAACCAACCAGCTATCAAACCACTATGTACAGAAGACACAGTCCTACCCCCAATGTACTGTATGATTTCAGAGGCTAGCAATAGGCTGTGTAGCCACAATATGATCAGCTTATATTTGTGTTGATGCCTCATAAGTTGAACCATTCTTAACTTCTGATGGGGACAATGTTTATAATAATATGCAACAAACCCATAATACAGGTCAAGCGTGTATCGCTCCAGATGATTCTTTAGTACTTTTGATTTTCATTCATTCATCCATCCATTAACTTTTACTTATCCAGGTTTAGAGTACAGCGAGGGTTTTTTTCTCTCTAGAAGATCTGATATGCCTTCATTAGACAGAGTTGGAACATTTAACTTTGTGAAAACTTACCGTGAACACAAGCAATGATTGGGAAAAAATGAGCACAGATGACAGTGTGTTGTTTTTCTAGCTGAGTCTTCGCTGGTGTGGGAAAATTATGATACTCTATCCATCAAAACTGTATTTGAAAGAGACCATTAAATTACAATTAAATTAGTGTAGAAACAAAAGCTGAACAGTGGGAGGAGTGAGAGTATGTGCAGATCAAAGTTGTCCTGAGACAAGAATGGACATTGTTCTGAATTCTTGCATAACATTTAAGTATGCTTTTGATCCACTTCTAATGTTGACTACAATATATCCTCTAAGGACAGAATGTGAAAAAAATGTTTTTTGGATTAAGTCCTGCATATATTATATTTTTGCATGACGTTCTTCCTTCATTTACTTTTAATTGAGAATGCAGATGCACAAAGTGAACATTACCTAAAAGCGCTGCAGAGGTACAATGTAATGCCGTGCGTCTATGCACACTAATATTCTAAGATTGCTTGCTGTATGCTGAACAAGTAACAACGTCGCCTTTTTTAGTGAGAGAGTCAGCCTGATGCATCAGTGCAGATTGCATTTGCATGTAAAATTTCATCTCACTCGATCCAGCAATACCTTTTACAGGCAATATTCTCTCGTTCCTTCTCCCATCTGAACTGATTGTGTACTGCCATCTCTCCTCATTCCTAAACTTAATGCTCCTCCTTGTTTCTCACCTCTCATCTTATTGCTTCAGTTTTCTATCATGGTCTTCCTTTAACGCTCCCATACTGAATGCCCTCTCCATTTCTCTTTTGTAGCTTTCCTTGCCTAAGTCTCCTCTCTTTCTCTGGCGGTGAAGCCGGAGCGACTGCAGTGTGACCTACTTAGCGTTGCTGCTGCGGCTGCTGACTGGCGCAGTCGAGAGTTGGCATCATGATGTAGGCACCCGAGAGGCTGCCATGATGAACACTGCTAACAGAAAATCCCTGCGAACCAAGAGATATTAAAGAAACGTTCACCTTGGACGAGTGAACCAGTCATCCCTGACCTCAGTACAGAAAAAAAACAAAAAACAAAATGCAAGCTGCATATAGATTCACGATGTTGGTTTCTAAATCTTCAATTTTTAATGTTCAAATCTGATGCAGTGTTAAATATATAAATACTTAGTCTCTGTTGTCCATTTTGTGGATACTTGCCTGAGCAATTCATGTTTCATTAAGCTCCCGAGTTTCCTAATATTGTCATTTACTGAAATTAGATAGACGTTTCATTTCAGTTTGCATATTGTTAGATGCTTTGGCCTGAATACGGCAATCTGTTAGACCCATTTGGCTTTCCATCTGTAGGTAGCAATCTTCATTGTCTGTTCAATCGTGCAGGCTATTTCTGCTAATATTAACTGCATGGGTCTTTCATTTGAGTCAGATGGAGCACTGCTGCTTTGAAACTATCCCTTCTGAAATCATTTTCTCCTCCCCACGGATTTTTCAGAAAAGCCCTTTACAAAACTCTTGGAAGAGACAATATAGAAGCTTTTATGAACCGGACATGAGTCGAATAACTAATTGGGTATTTCAAATTGAAAGAAAAGAAATAGAACGCTATATGAAAAATATGTCTGAGGATGTGGGCAACCTAAAAAACCCCCCAAAAAACAAGAGCGACCAATACTCTTGCCCCTCCTTATTGAAGCCTGCTTTAAGGACCACATCAATAAGGTCAGTTAAAACTATGCACCAAAGTAGCCCAGTTTTCAGACCTGAATTTCAAAAACTTTCCATAATCACATTTGCTGTTTTGTCTTTAGAGGCTTTTAAAAATAAAAATCTAGTCACTTTTTGACCCAGGTTGGTGTGTTTCTTTCCACACAACCCACAGTGGGGTTAGAGCAGCAACAAGATGATGAGAGGATTCATCAGGAGGGGAATAGCATGCACAGTAGGAACTCTTCTCCTTTTTTGTCTTTCTGTAAAATATATCTTTTTTAACTGCATTCACACTATAAAAAACATCATTTGAAATCTTGAATAGCAGTTGCAGTTATTATATAGGAGGGAGAGCCATATGCTTTCCCTCCTATTTTATCTGGTGAAACCCAGTTGTTGTGTATGTGACACAGGTGATATTGCTGAACTTTTTCAGTGTTGCTTTGCACCTGCGCTTGTCAGTCGCAGTCCAGAGTATTACAGACATCAACAATTTCAGTGTTTGTTTTCAACGGAAAATCAGAAATGATGCAGATGGTGCAGTTTTTCAGGATACTGTTTTATCAGTTTAACACACATGCCCAAAAAAATGTGTGCGAGCTGGTTTGTGTAAGACTCCAGATGCACATGTGGTTACAAATACAGCTCCCCTGTGATAGGCTGTGGTGTATTTTTCTGTCACTTCCTCTATTTGCTCTCTGGCAAGATTGTGTGACCCACTCCAGATGTTGGACTAATGAGCTGGGACATTAGTGCCACCTTGTCAAGCCGTGCACCTTCATTTAGAGTTACAAAGCCCATTTTTACTTTGCCTTTCCTCTTCATAGCCACAAAGACTTTTTTATATACAATTACTCAGTTATTCCAAATGGTTTTTTTTAGCAGTGCAATTTAGTGTAACAGCCCAATATGCATGGATTTCCAATTATCCTTCAACACAGAAGCTTTTTATGAAAATAACTGCACATCATTTCCCCATAATGCAACATTCTCGTGCAGAGAGTGCAGAAATTTAGAGGTGGGTTACGTATGAGGCCCTTGCATGACTGAGCTGCACACAGCGAGTAAGGTGAATGAAGAACGGTACGCGTGTAATTACTTTCACATGTATGTGTGTGGTTTTTTTTTTCTATTCAAGTGTATAAAATGAAGCTCTAGGTCCTTGTAAAGTCTGGATGAGTGGGCACGGTGCAAATACGTTTGAATAAATGTAGGAACATAAGCAGATAATGTTAAATAGAAATGTTGTTTTATATTAAAATTAACATGCTTCAGTGCCTCCAGCTCAGGCTTCTTTTCTGCATCCATGGTTTCTTCATGCAGCACTGACTGTCACTACACATCTATATATCTATTGCAGAACACTGTGAGCAGAGTTCGTAGTTTTCTAAGTATGCCCTATTAAAACAGACTATATAGCACAATACTCTTCCAGCAAAACAGGCTTCAAACGATGGAGGCAGGAACACAGGTACATTGTTCAAATTGTGCAGAAAAGGCGTGAGCGGCACATCTTTTCCCTTTTCTAACCTGATGCCTTGTGATTCAAATGAAGATTTGTGACTTCTGCTCTTTAATTCTTAGATTTTTTTTTTGTTGTTGTTGCATTTCTTGGTTGCTAAGGTTACAATACTTGGCTCTTTGCTTGGTCTTGAAGCACCAACGGAGACTGTAATCTTTGCGAAGTGCCACGATACAAAAGCAAACACAACACATTGGCTTGTTTTCATGAAGCACAAACACACGTTTGCTTCTGATCGCTCTTTAAATTGCCTTACCGCTGCATAAGCTTTTATTTTCTGGCACAATTTCATTTTAAACTCATGATTTGGCTGCCAAACTGTTGTGGGAAATGGCTTAATTCAAGGTTACTGACATCTAGTGGGTAAATGCCACCATTGTACTGAAACTGAGATGCTTTGAGTTACATGTTTATCCCTAAAACAGTACAGGATTGTATTATAAGCATGCAATTTCACAGTGGTGTGGGACACAAGAAATGAGCTGGTGGGTTGAATTTGACCCGTGGGTCTTGGGTTTGATTCATGTGCCTTAAAGTGGGTTTGACTTTGAAGGAGTGGTGTTGCCTCATCTGTAGAGAGTTTTGACATTGGTACTGTGCTGTACGTTAGCAGATGGCGCAAGTGTATTTGAAGATGAGGATGGAGTGCACCGCAAAGAGAAGTAGACAACGTTTATTGCCTCTCAGTAGGCTGATTTGCAGATATTGGAGACATGGCAGCAGTCTTCTCTAAAAGACTGATAGTAAGTCAGCCGCAGCGGTGAGGTATTTCAGGACAAAGGAAGGTTGCCGAGGGAGACGCACGAGTGAAAATTGATCAAAAACGGCAGGTGAAAAGGAATGCGAAGTCATGTTGCTATAGCAACTAGTCATGCAGCCAAGGATAAAGGCTGGGGTTGCGTGCAGCTCTTTTTTTCTCCCTCTCTCTCTCTTTTCTCTCTCCCTGAGCTCCCTTTTGACCATTTGAGCAGATTCCTTATGCTATTGGTGTTCAAAAAACATGTCAAGTAGGCAGACCATCTGATTGTGTCATTTCCCATTTATTCATGGGGGTGGACGAGGATCCTACTGTAGTGCGTTTCTTGATGCCAAAGCAATAGCGGGTGATCCTTTCCATTTTCCACAATGCACCACATGCAAAACTTCCCATTTGTATGCAGGAGACAACATTGACGCCTATATAATTTCTATAACATTCCCTGTAATGTTAAATAATAGAGGCAGGAAGAGTGCTGGTTGCTATGGAAGCAATGAAGATGTTAGTAAAATATTTTGACTGCAGCAATATTTACCCAATAAAAGCAATGTTTCCTATTTATATTTTTAATACAGAAATATTTCTTGCTCTCAGTAAATGAGGTTCGCGTTTTTGGGGACCAACCAAAGGTCTAATTATTGGATTCAAGCACCTTTAAGGCTGCAAAGAGTACGTTTGAGTACGTTTGCTGACTCAGAGCTAAACACTCAGCTGTCTGTCATCCTGTCAGCTCATCATGAAAGTGTTAACGTATAACCCCATCCCATCCCAAACATGAAACCGATGGCCCCATTCAGTCACACATGCTTTGGCCAGCCATATACCATTTGGCCTGTCAGGCCTTCGGGCCCAAAACATACAGAACACAGATTAGTATTCCCGGCAGTTTCTCTCAGAAACAGAGTATGACAGCTGCTATGAAGAAGGAAAAAAAACTGCAAAACAATAGATGTGCTTTTTAAAATGTTTTTCTCCATTGCTTTGAAGAGTAAAAGCAGAGAGCAGTCAGTCAAAACACATAGTCATCTCTTCACTTCTTTCCCGCTCAAATAAAAAAAAAAAGATTCTCCAGTTCAAAACATGCTTTGCTTTTATTTTAAGATGCTCAGAGAGCATTTAAAGACCCCGAGGGGAACAAAACAAATGTGTGCAACATAAAGGATAAAAAACCACCAACCTGTTCTTATTACTGAGGTAATTGAGTAAGATGACCCATCTGCTGGCCATCTTGTTCACAGACATCTGCTGAGGAATCCTTTGATCTGGTTGAGAAGCGATGGCAACAACCCCTCTGGTCCTTCTTTCCCTACATATTGTGCCTCCCACCTATCAAAGGCTCCAACTGGTTCCTCCCTCTGTTCCACCAACAGTAATAAAACTTTAAACATGTGTGACAACCATGGGATGAGTGTAGATGTTTGGGATGAGTGTTGGAGAATATCAATTATTGTGAAAAAGCAGAAGAATTCAAACCAATAAAAGCCTTAGCTGACCGGACAACTCAAGGCGTTGAGGCTTGGCTCAGCTGTCAGAAACACTGCCTGAACAAAGGTCCCGGGCTAAGCCAACAAAGTAGCAGTGTGATGACCAATCTGGACGTCAGCTGTCAAATAGCAGGATGAGAGGATTACGACGTGTTGGGTTTAATGATCTAGACATCCTGGATGAAGATGACAGAGCAGGAAAGGAAGAAGCCGATAGATAGCAAATGAGGAGGGATCAGCAGTGTGTAAGGAGAGGTCCGGGGATTACTGGATGGAGGTCATGGAAAGCTCTCGCTGTCAGACATGTGCATGCACGCAGAAATCACTTTCAATGTGACGAACGGAGAGAAGATTTTAGTAAAAATACTTTGCCAGACCGCTGTTCAATTTTTTTTTTAAAAAAAGATACAACTTCAAGAAGAAGATGGAGAAGGCTTTTTGTTTCAAAGAGAATGGCGTGATGTGAAAACCATGCTGATGGATCATGAATTATAAGACAAAAAAAAAAGAACTTAAGGCTTTCTATTTTAAGAAGCCATGGGCTTTCATGTCCCTTAGCAGCTGACTAAAGATGCATTATTGAATAAAAAAGACCATGAAGACCAAAATAAATGTATTCATCAAAGGACTGAAATTGGTGTTAAGTGCTCCTACCACCATTCAAATATTGCAGTTTTAGCATATACAAGAACAGACATAGTCTGTTTAAATCTGTCACCGAAAGAAATGAAACAGTCAGCTCTGGGGTCAAAATGAACTACACTTTAAAACTAGTGTAATGAGCTGTATACTCATTACACTAAAAAAAAAAAACAATATATGTAAACAGTTGGTTTGGGTGCCATATAATATTTCTCACTTTTCTGTCATTTCATTTGATGATGAAATATACTGTGTTTTTTTGTGCAGAACAGACAACTAGAACCAATCAAGTGTTACACAGTCAACATACCTGGCCCATAATAGTGTCTACATTGAGATCACCTCTCTTTAAGGTCTTGGCCTGGTGTGTAACTCTGGTTTGACATAGTAGGTGGATGAGTGAGTGTAAGTAAGGGTTTAAGATAGCTAGAACTAAGAAAGGTAAACTGTACCATCAGATGTGATTAGATGCTTCATAATCAACTGGTACATTTGTAGATAATTTCAGGGTTTGTGATAAGAGTAGCACATCAGTGCTAGGCAAAAAGAAAATAAACACCTAAACAAAAAAAACAAAAAAAAGCTGTTAACTGAAACACTGTAAAGTGGAGGTAGAAAAGCAGGCATGGTCAAATAGTAAAATGCACCTTGTAAAGGAGCAAAGACTAAAACATCTATAAACTGAAAATCCATAGAGACAGAATATCTGTTACTGCTGCTTGCTGAACACAAAACATCAAACATCAAGAGCGCTTTGAAAGATCCTTAGAGCTTCTGTTGCAGGACACACAACACCAGTCTCGCAGCTCTCCAGTTAAGTTGCTCCATTTTCTATTTGACAATAGCTTAAATGGGTTCCTATTGAGGACTGAGATGGGATGCGGGGCAGGTGACATTGCTCTCCGCTGCCTGCAAAGGGACAGACTGATAGACGTTTCTTTTTTTCATCCTTTGAGGACGCCGACAGGCTCTGTGGGTCCTTTTGGAAAATAGGAGCAAACTATTCATTTAAGCATATCAGCTGCAGACACTTGCCTCACTGAAAGTAATGCTAACATGTCAATTAACCTGTCATCAAAGAGAAAGACGGAGAAAGATAAACCGGGGGAACAAAGAGAAGTGTTGAACCACTTGAAGCCAAAAGTAAGAACATAATCATGGAAATGTTGTATAAAGCACGCTGGGACACACAGCCATAAGCAAAAGTTAGTAGACCCTCTTTTAATCTTTGTTTATTTTTTAAATGTGAAATCCTAATAAAAATGTTTTAATACTCTTGTTTTTGGGAAAGCAGTTATTAAAAGAGCGGATATGACTTTTTGCTCGTAACTGTAAATGCTTTGTTATGAGATTATACTAAATCTATATGTGCAGTCAGCCGGCCAGTGCTTACATGGTTGGGTAAAAGGCAGAATAACAGCTTAGAATGACTGTAGAGATGCATGTAAGCAGTTATTCTTTCTGGAGTTATGCAAAATGGTAAACAAAATATGAATAAAGAGATAAATGAACTGAAATTACATAAAGCCAGCTTAAAGTTTGAATGTGAATGGCAAGCAGACGTTTAGACTTTACATTTGTTCGCAAGAGTGGTAACAATCACAAAATTTATTTGTCAGTTTATATTGACAGTTTGACCCCTAACAAAGCATCAAATGTGTTTATAACATCAACAAGTCTTTGGGAAAAAGCTACAGTATAAAGATGTAATGCAAAATCTATCAGGACCATGTTAGACTGGATCATTTAGATAATGGTATACAGTCCTTTTGGTTAGTGTGTGTGTGTGTGTGTGTGTGTGTGTGTATGAATCAACCCTCTACAGAGTCTGTGCTGATTAAAGAGGAAAACCATCCTCTTTCAACAATAAATGACTATTTTCCCGATTAACTCCACTGATAGCCCTGCCATTGAAAACATTCAAATTATAGTGTTGATCTCTGTGTGCTGATCATAATAATCTTCATCCACTAATGTCCTTTATCAGTCACTTCAAGTTGTCACATTGTCTAAAGGGGAAACTATTTCCTAAAAAGTGAGATGGTCATCAGTGTATATATAGTGTAAATTTAATTTGTTCAAGGATGCTAGAGATGCTCATTGTGATAACTATGGAGAAGAAATCTAGATGTCAGATCTTTGCTTTGAATAAATCAAATATAAGAAAATATTGTGTCAAAGCAGGCCTCCCACAGTGTGTTTTAGATGTTTAAAATAGAGTGAAAACAACACAAGTGCAGGTAATGAGATAAGTGTTCACAACGTCCCCTGCTGTTTTCCCCATTATGAGCCTTGGAAAGCAATGCTTCATTATCCTTCTACCCACAATTCCTTCTTTCCTCCAAACAAAGGGCCACCACACCATCTCCACAAAAACAAAAAAGAAAAACAAACACAAAACTTAATGACCTCTACTCAAGCTTTGGGCAGCCTAATTAACCACATGGCAAGTATAAAGACAGCAGAAGTTAAAACTTTGTCACCACTTTTGAGCTTTTCACTATTCAGATTATATTATTTGTTATATTATAAACTGTTAGTATTAATCAGATTGATCAAATATATCTTGATACATAAGACAGGAGAAAATATGTGCTGTTTAAATGCCATAAAAATATTGCACTTCAGCTGTAATCTAAATTTTGAATGTAACTAACTTGATTTTGCAGGAAAAAAGAAATATCTGTGGTTAAAAGTAGTTATGTTTCCAAAATTATACCTACCTTAAAAAATTTATTAATTAAATTAATTTTATTGCTGAATTAATATTCTCAGCTTTCTGATAAGGAAATTGTTTTAAACTTGCATACTCTCCTAAAACATACTCTGTAGCACATATTGGATTTAGAGCTGTCAATAATTAAACAAAATAATAAACATGCACTGTTGTGGAAAAAAAAGCATCCAATACCTCTGTATGATACATTTTAACCACTAGGTGACTGCAATACCTGAACAAGACTGAAATAATATAACTCTTTAATAATAAAGACTTGGCAATATGGCTCCAATCAGTGAATTATTTAATTGGCTTTTGCATGCAAAAGGGTCAAACCGTACATCTCAAGTTTCAATGCAGAAGTGACAAAGTACAACAGATTACACAGAGTTTTTGGCTTTTGCATTAACCTTCATGGTGTGTGAATGGACACATAATCTTAACATAACAATCTTGCTTGATAAAATAACAGGTGTCAAAATAATAATATTCCCAGACAAGAATAATATTTCCAGATACCAACCCAAGGACAGAGAACTGAATGTGCATAAAGAAGAAGAAACAAGACTGAATTTCCATAACAGTTCTTGTTCAGACAGAGACGTGCAGTAAACTGCACTCATGACACAGGTCAGAGTGGCTGAGACTAATTTTTCCATGACATATGCTATTTAATTTTCCAAATAATGCAATGCAAACATAACAAACACAGGAAAGTAATGTATATAATATCTGCCAATTACATAGTATCACTTTTTACACATACTGACATGTTTTGCATGACCTCTGCCTCACTCCACTCATGTGGTCACGTCTGTCCTAACCATTGGAAGGAGCGTGAATAACAGCTTTTTTGCAGGCATGTGAGGGTGCATCTGGCAGGAAACATCTCCCCATTTGGTTTCAATTAATTAAGCCATATAAGGTGTTATCAGGACACAAACAGCAAAAGGAATGCTCTTAACCACAGATAAAGGGACAATCTGTATTGCTAAAAGTCTCTACCATAAAGTCATTCACCAACAGATTGTATGCTAGACATTATAACAAGAAGTATGTTTTTATATTCAACAATCTCTTTGACAATGAATGGTTAATACTCAGTATCTCCATAATTTTCAGCCATTAAAATATAAATGCTCAATGAGCATTTGATATAATTACATCAATCACACACTGGGAGGGAGGGTGTGGCAAACAAAGCTTGACACACATCATACAGCAGAAGAAGAAGAGAGTCGGGCTACCATAGTTATTTGTGTAGCTGTATGGGAGGTTTGCAGTGCTTGCTGCACGGCTATGTGAGGCTCCTGTTATCTGCCCAGGGCCTGCTGTCCACACTTGGTAAAGTTACAGAAATAAATAAATTCGGAAAAATTTGTCTGCTGCCGTAGTTGTTCAATTAATGTTACTTTTTTTCCCCCCAATATTTTGGTTATGACGAAGGCTAGCCAAGCTGACATTGTCTTAATTCAGGGGTGTCCAAAGTCGGTCCTCAAGGTTTTAGATGTTTCCCTGCTTCAGCACACCTGATTCTAATCAGTGGTTTGTTAACAGGTTGTCATCAAGGTCTGAACAATTCTGTCAATGACACAGTCATTTATATCATGTGTGAAGAAGCAGGGAAAAACCTAAAATATGCAAGACTCCGGGCCTCAAAGACCGACTTTGGACACCCCTGTCTTAATTGATAAATGAATAACTTACATTTCCAGGTAATAAACATAAGATTTTCTTAGTTGTCTTATCCTGGTGTTACTTTTGCATGAATTTTGACTTTGTATTTTCTCTTTTATTTGGCTCTAATGGTGTCTAATGAATGTGGGCAGGGCATGGAAACGGACAATGTGGGGAATCCAGCATATATTTCTGTCTTTTCTCTGCTCCTTAATATACAAAATAACTTTACTAAAAATAATTAACAACTTACCCTTGGAAATTAATACTCAAGTTTCGGTAGCGCTACACTGAAAAAAAAGAACATCTCAGATTTACTTAATTCAATAGTGGACATTGGTTGCACATTGATGATTTGCTTCTGCAGCAACTTAAACAATTGTGTTACATTAACACAACATATTTTTATTCAATAAATGTGTATTTTGTATTGATAAAGTGTGATTGAAACATGTTTTGATGAAGTAATTTAAGTTCTTGGAACATTTTAGTCCTTCACAATTTTATCACTTTATTCCAACACTATTCAGTAACTTTTACTCCAATACTATTTGGTCACCTAAATACTACGCTATTTTTATATTACATGTTAGTATTTTATTCTAGTGTCAAATACAAAATTTTCCAATGGAGGCCTTAAAACTGATTGTATTGTTTGTATTCAAAGATTGTTGCCTGTAACCACTAGTAACCTTTAAGAACAAAATTTCTAACTTCACTGTAGTGACAGCTGATAAAGAATTGAATTAACAATATACTGCTCTACTGAAAACAAATCAACAGTAAGTAAGTAATATAAGATTTTTGGTGTTTTATCAATTAAATCACAACACAGAAATAAAGACATTTTCTTCTGAAAAAGGTTACAGGCAACCATCTTTGAAGAGATTCTGTTTAAGGCCTCTTCTGTCAAGCTCAAGTTTAAAAATTTTAATTGTAAACAACGATGTAACTATTGAACTGATTTGAAATGCAAAAAACAAACTACCATAAATTTTAAAATAAATGATTGCTGGAATAGCAAATACCTTTCTATTAACTTTCTTAATCATTAACATTACCCATTTTTTTACAACAATTAATAAACCTTAACAGTTGCATTTCAAGACCTTTATTCAAAAGCCACAGGAGAAATGTTGATACAGTGATTGTCAAAAATTACAACACTGATTGTGACATCTTGGTTCAAAACAATATTAAAAATCCCAACTGAATTAAACTAAATGTCCTATTTCACACAGCCCTGATGGGACCATCTTTCCATCTCTTCACTTGTAAAAAAAAATGGTAATAAAAATTAAAGAATGCTGCCAACCAGAGAACTAGGAGGAAAGAAAAAAAACTTGCACTGTCCAAGTGGCCATTACAGAATGAACACTTAACAATGAACGCTCTGATTTGCCATGGGTTGCTGATTGTTCATCTGAAAATTCAAACTCCAAACTACAGGAGAAGAAGTGTGAGCATTACAAATCTCTTACCTGAACTTAACCAACTCTAAAAAAATTGCCCATAGGTGTGAATGTGTGTGTGTGAATGGTTGTTTGTCTATGTATGTGGCCCTGCGATGGACTGGCGACCTGTCCAGGGTGTACCCCTG
>JAOWBL010003059.1:0-12764 GCA_028564865.1 Zenarchopterus dispar | reverse complement strand
TAGGGGATCATTGGATTGTTGGGATTTTCCTTGTAACACTGTTTTATCTTTACCCTACAGGGTGAAGCGCCTCGAGGCGACTTTTGTTGTGAATTGGCGCTATATAAATAATAATAATTGAATAAAAACAAGGTAAATAAAAGTAAAGCAAGTCACCTGCATGTTCTGACCCTGCAGGTGCAGACGTTCCTTACACACGCCCTCATAGAAATCATAATATTCCAGGAAGGATTTCTCCATCACACTCCTGAAACACACACATGCACTCTGTAGAGCACAGGAAGAGATGACAGGAAATCAAAGAAGTGAAGAAGGATGAGAACAAGTTCTCTGACCACAGAGCTTCAGGACAGGGGACTTTTCCCTCCAACATGTCGCACACCGCCACCCTCATGGTTTCATGGCGGATACACTCATTGTAGTTCTTACTGTCTCCTGGATGGCGCTCCTGAAGACACAGATCACAGTTACAGTTACACACACACACACACTCTTCTATTACAGGACAAGTGATATCAGGTACCCGAACACTTGACCGCTCCCAGGTAAGCAGTCTTGACTAAAGGTTGCTGGTTCAGTCCCAGCTGGAGTCTGCAGGTCCTCCCAATGGGTTTCCTTCAATCCTCCCTGGTCCAGAAACATGAATTCTAGGCTAACTTTCTTTATGGCTGCATGTGAGCATGCAGTTATTGTTCTGACCAGCAGCGGTTTCTGGTCCTGGTTCCTCAGTTTTCTAACCCTTTTCACGGTAATCTTCACCACGGATGGAGATCTGATGTTGAATTTAGAGCCAAATTATCAACATATATTACTCTTTTAGCACGATAGCTAACTGAAATCTGTCACACCATCAAACCTGCATCTATTAGTTGTTGTACTAATAAACCTACGTGGATTAGTCATCATATTAGTAAAACTACATGGCTTAGCAGTGGTACTAGTGAATCTATGTGGATTAGTCATAGTACTAATGAAAGCAAGTGGATTATTTGTTGTTCTAGTGGTTCTTTATGCTGTATGGATTTATCACTTGTTAAACATGTCAGTGTGAAAATGAGCCTTATCTCTAGTTTCAGAGGTATGAGTGGTCACAATCAGTGGAGTCTCAGCTTGAAACGCCTAACAGGCAAGTGTTGGTAGCATGTAGCAGCTGGTCATTAGAGATGGTTTCCTGTGACATTGGGGTGGTTCTACGATGTCATAAGTTAGTTGCTTGGTTGGAATTGTGTTTGGTTTAGGTGGAACTGGTCTTAAAGCAACATACACCTCCCTCAGAAAGAGAGCTCTTTCTATATATAACACTGTCAAAACCCAGTGTGAGGGTGCCTCTTTTCAACTTTGCAACTGATTCTGCAGAACAACATGGAACAGTTTTGAATGTCCCCTGTTGCAGTAATGGGTTACATCAAGTACTGCTTGGACACTGTAACTGTGGCAAAGCACGCACCGGTCTACCTGAAACAGAAACACAGCAGGATGGGTTTCTGAAAGAGTGGGCAGACACGCTGCTGACCAAAATCTTCAATTACTCCCTCTTTCAGGCCACCATTCCTGCCTGAAGTCCTCCACCATCATACCACTCCCAAAACCCCCCCCACTATTCCCAGTTTAAAAGATCATTGTCACTCATCATAAGGATGTGCTTTGAAAAACTAGTTTGAGATCACACCCAAGCCAGCCTACCGCCATTCTTGGACAAGCACCAGTTTGCCTACAAAGCCAGCAGACCCACAGAAGATGATATCGCTACAGCTCTCCACACTGCTGCATCCCACCTAGAACAGTGGGAAAGTTGGTTGAGGATGCTCTTCATCAATTATTGTTCGGCATTTTACTATCCTCCCTCACAGACTGGGGTCCAAGTTAACAGACCTGGGCCTCTCATCATTTACATGCCAATGGATCCTGGACTTCTTGAAAGAGAGTTGGAAAAGATTCACACACCTCTGCCATAATCAGTCTCAGTACCAGCTCCCCAAAAGGCCTCATGCTGAACCTTTACTTTACTCTCTCTACACCTATGACTATGCCCTCACATATCCCAATAATTACATAATAAAATTCACCAATGACACCACTGTGACTGGACTCATCTCTGGCCAGGATGAGCCAGCTTACAGGTGATGAGGTGGAGCAGCTGTTTAGGTGGTGTAAGGACAATAACCTTGACCTGACCATCTCAAAGACCAAGGAGTTGGACTTCAGGAGGAACAGGATATGCACGTGGTCCCTCTTCATCAGATGGGTGCCAGTGGAAAGGGTGTCTTCCTTCCAGTTCTTTGGGGTGCAGGTTGAGGAAGGCTCGACCTGGAGCGCTACCACTCCAGAGATGAAAAAGAAGGCACAGCAGAGTCTGTACTTCCTGCGCAGGAATCACATCTCCTGGAAACTGCTTGTGGCCTTCTGTCTGTGCTGTATCAAGAGCATTCTCATCTACTGTATGTGTGTGGTCTGGTAGCTGCACTGTGGAAGAACTTTTTACTTCCCAATGTCTGACGAAGGCAAATAACATCATTAAGGACCCAGCTGACCCAGGTCACTCCCTGTTTGAGCTTTTGCCTTCTGGCAGGAGGTTCAGGGCTATTAAAGCCAGAACAAACAGATGTTTTTTTTTAAAAAAAAAAAGTTTCCAGGGCAGATATGGTACTAAATCCAGAATTAAACGATGAGGCTGCCATTCTAAGAGCACTGACAAGGTTTTAATAGATGTTTTACTTATTTGTTTTTATTTATGGTTTAATCAACACATCACATTTCACAGCAACAGAAAAGACTAATGTGTTGATGTGACAACATCAATGACAATACAGGGTCTACCTACCTATCTAAAGGGTTAAAGCTGAGTTTTTCTGTCGGTTTGGTTTGCTGGATGTGAATATTGCATCATGGTTTTGGTTTTGATCATGATTCTAATAGCTGACTCAGATTCTACAATAGTGTTACCTGCTCAAAGCCTGGCTCGTTGTGGTATGGGTTCTCCGTCATCAGGGACTGAATGGATATGAGGACCGAGGAGATGCTCTGGGCTGGACTCCATGCTGGACCAGTCCATGTCCTACAGACACAAACACAGATCCAGATCCAGAACCTGTTGGTGTAAGACATCAGGCTGAGAACAAGGTTCGGACTCACCCCAGGATGCTGAGGCATACTTTGCCATTACGGTAGAAGTTGGGGTTGAAGCGGACCGTGTTGTGCCCCGTAGTGATGAGCTTCACCCGGGGAGGGTGGATAGGATAGTCCGGGGGGCAGCGGAACAGGAAGAGGAAGAAACCGCCCTCATAGGGCGTGTCAAAGGGTCCTGTGATCAGGGCGTGGATCTGCAGACCGATGTGAGAGAGGACAGATGTCACAAACAGTGAACATTTACTATTCCATTTCCATTTACTACTATTATGTTTAATAATCTTTTTTTGTAGTTGCAGCAGCAAGAAATGACAGGACTGAAGCTAACCCTCGCCGTATTTAACTCTTTACACGGAAAAACAAGAAACACAGGAGAAGCTTTTGGGTCTACAAATGTTTCAATCCAGCAGAACCAAACCTGACGGACTTCACAGATTCAGATTATAGATCTACGCAGAGGAGAAAAAAACTCTTCAGCATCATCAGTTTCCTTCTCTTCATCTTTCATGACAGGAAGTTGTCATCCTGACAAGAAGGAATGCAGAAGAAATCTGCAGGACTGTTGTAACTCTGCAGGTTTTGGTGGTTTTAAAAAACCAACTCCAGCTCGTTCTCCCGCCTGGGGTAGCAGAATTATAGTCTGTTTTTAGTCAGCATAGATGGTCATCTGCATAGTTTACACACTAATTTGGATGATCATCTAAAAATTACTTTTTTATTGGATGTAGGTTGAATGTGACTTAAGTCTGAGTTTTATCAGTGTTTTTAACACGAGTCCAGTAGGATAGGTAAACAGACCATTCATAAACAAGTCATCTAATCCAGAACTGGCATCAAGGCAGCAGATCAGGCCTCTATTGGATCACAGATGTCTGTGGTCGGCCCGCTCTGCTTTTTGACTAAAACGGAGGTCATATACAACTGGATCAACACATAAGCATAAACTGCCCTACAGGTATTAAATCAAATATGAACTTAAAATGTGATTTATGGTCCATTTATCACCTTAAATGTGAGTTATGCTGCTTAATTCATCTACTTAAATATAATTAAATGTATTTACATTAGGATATATTAAATTGTAGCATCTGATTTAAGTGTAATAGAAAATTCCTGTAATCACACAATGAGGGTGTTGAATATGAGAAAACACAGGTCTTAAATGACTTAGGGTTAGGGGGAACAGAACTGTAACCTGTAAGCATCTGCTGTCCTTAGTAGATAAGCAGACAGACTAGTTTACGACAAAGCCATTTACAATGTCTTTATCTGATCTATTTCCCCCATACCTCCATCCTTTCAGGTAATAAACCCTCGTATTGAGTATTCTTTTCATTTGATTTTCTCCCACTCCCCTTTTGTTTGGTTATAAAAGCTCATGAGTTTTTATATGTCCCTCAGATTTAACGGACTGGCCTTCGTGTTAACGTTGACTCTTGTTGCAACTGAAATAAAGTACTAAATTTGGAGCTCACTGTGATTGTGTTTCTGATAAAGAACCTCTCCGGGCTATTGTTAAAATTGCCAGTACATAAGCTAGAAGTTTTATCGTGTAGGTCTCTGTCACTATTCAACTATTGTTTCTCTTTTATTATTTTCATTTTTTTGTCTAATCTGTTGCTGTTTTTTCACAGATGAATAATAGAATTTAGGTGAAGACAAGATCTCTATTGTGAAAATATTTAATAAGCAGTTTTCATCCTAATGCTCTTTAAACTGTTTAGTAATACAGTTATTCACACATCTGACCTGTTGAATGTTGTTTCTTGCTTTAACCGTGTTTGCTTTTAGTTGGAATATCAAAACCAAAAAATATATATATTTTTCTTCCCATGTACAGATCCCAAAAACAATCTGATCTGTGGCCCAAAAACTGAGTATGAACCGAATAGTGAGTGATGTCATCCTTTACATCTTTAGGTCAGACACAGATGTAATTCACTGATCGGATATCAGAATGACATCACCAATAAAAAGAATTAAGCGCAAGTTAAAACCTTTTATATTTCAGCTTCATCTGTCATGTTCAGGTGAAGCATTGCAGTTTTAACTGTGTGTTCCCTGATTCCAGGTCCTGGAGAACTGTTCTCCTGCATGTTATGAATGTTTCCTGATCCAACACACCTGATCAGATAAATCAATCAAGATCACACTTTAGTAGACGTTGAAGATGAGCTGATGCTGATCAGTTCATCTGAAACAGGAGTGTTTGAACATCAACAACTTTGCCTCAGAAACACTATAAGTTATCGAAAGGGTTTATTTCTGAATCGGTGAACCTGACCTAAAAAAGAAAGAAAAAAAACAAAAACAAAACTGCAGCTGTCTGGAGACTCCTAAAGAACATGAATGCTGACTGCCGCTGGTGGTTTACCTTGGTCATGTCCTGTGGATCAGGAACCACAAACATCCCTGGTGGAGGCTCCTTATAGATGGACATGATGTCCCTGCAGACACAGAGGGAGGAAGATCAACCTCCCGGAAAGATGAAGACACTGGAAAACCTGAACTCACGTGTGCCTGACATCATCACAACTGTATCCTGTAACTTTCTTTGAACAAAACTATCCTGGCCTTTTTCTAGAAGTTTCCACAACTCCAGTCACATTGAAGCTGATTTAAAACCAAGTGGGACCACTTCGTCTACAGCAGTCAAACCTGGTTAGTGGAACAAATGTCCACGTTTTTAGGCTGCATTGAGCCGATTACTCTAAAAGCAGCTGAAAACATTTTGATTCAGTTCAGATGATTTAGTCACGCTTTTAAAATAGTGGAGGCTTTTACAGTCTTATCTTTGTTTCGTTAATCTTTTTTTGTCAAAATCCTCATGATTTTTACCTGTGAAGAGTTCTGTATAAATGAACTCTACATACAAAACAATCCAGGTGATGTGTTTGTGTAAACTGGAACACAAGACATTTATAAAATGATAAAAGACATCAAACTGAATAGATCAGGGGTCACCAATCCTGGTCCTCGAGGGCTACTGTCCTGCAGGTTTTAGATGTTTCCCTGCTCCAACACACCTGATTCTAATTAAAGATCATTAACAGCTTGTCATCCACGTCTGAGCAACTCTGTTAATGACACAACCACCTGTATCATGGTGTGAAGAATCAGGGAAACATCTAAAACATACAGGGCGGTAGCCCTCGAGGACCAGGATTGGTGACCTCTGGAATAGATATTGTGAAAAATCGAAACTGAACTGACAATGACTCAACTTTCTGCAAACATTGTTTTGGTCTTTTCATTGTCTGCCTCCTGCAAACCAAACTTGATCTGTTGTCTTTATGATGCATTCAAGTGCTCTTCACAAGGGTTGGGATGTGGACTCAGCAGAAAGGAATGTCAGATTTAAGAAGTCAACAGAAACATAATTAAATCCACATTAGAATTGAGCTGTTCATCACATTCAAGTTTAACCATACTTGAAGTTAGACTCGATTTCTTTGTTGTTTTATTGCTGCTCTATTTCACTTTCACTTCTTCGTCAGCTTGTTGTTTCACCCTGGAACATGGGAGTATCGGAAATAAAAGCCTCTTGTTTTATGGTGCTGTAAATCAAACTAATAATTTTTCTAAATTCAATCAAATGGTTTAGTTTCCTAAACTTCACCAGTCAACTACAGAAAACTTGAAGATTTACTTTGTCTTTAAGCTCAAACATTTCCTGGTTAAATGTGAGCTGTAAAATGCTGGAAACTCCAGTTTCCACCACGAAAAACTTGGTGAGTTCTTTAAAAAATTTTCAACTTTGTTTTTTTAAACAAGTTTGTTTGAGAAACCCTCAACTATAACTGCTTCTTCCTTTCTCTTAGACATCTTAAGCCATGTCTCTGAAACAAAACAAGTTGATGTATTTGCTAGTGAAAGAGGTTACTATAACTCAAACCAAGCTCTCTTCTCAACCCTTGCCATTTGGTTTTATTTGTGAACCCTACTCAGGTGGTTTTGTTTCCTAAACCTTCCCAATCAACTGCAGAAAACTTGAACCTGTACTCTGTAGTTCCTCTCTAAGCTTATATGTTTCCTGATTAAGTGGCAGCTGTCCAAGGCTGGAAATTCCCAGAGTTCTTGGACAGAAATTTGTTGGGACTTAGAGTCCCAACAAATTTCTGGGCCTCTGAGTCCCCCCAGCCTGTTTCATAGAACATGAACAGGATCAGTCGTGGGGGGGTAGTGAGTGGGGTCTAGGTTACCGCTTTATCCTCAGGATGCACTGCTGGGATGCCTTCTCGTTGTCCCAGTCCGTGCTGAGGGTGGGGTCCCAGGACGTGGCGTGGATCTGGGACAGAAGGCCCCCACCTGCCACCCCCAGTCCCACGGTGGGCGGCGGGGGGACCGGGCTGCCGGAGTGGAAGGTGGCGGGGGTGGAAGTGACAGTGGACATGGAGGCCATGACGGAGCTCAGGCTGTTCTGTGGGCCCGCAGGAGGAAAAGACGCAGTGCTGGAACTGCTGGAGCCAGACGGAGCGCCCGCGCTACCCTGTCCGTTGACGCCGGAGCCGGGGACAACCCCGTGGACACCCCCGGGGCAGTCTTCTCCGGAGATATCCGCCATGGCTGTACGCTAACAGGCAACGGTAAATGTAGTTGTGGTTACTCTTTGAAGCCGTGTGCTGTCCTCATGGACTGACCGGAGGTACCGGGCTGCGCGTGCTTCCTTTGCGGTATCAAGGAGCAGGAAGGCGGCGGAGAGAAGAGGCCGGAGAGCGGGGCGCTCCTGCCCCCGACATAGTGGATGTCTGCTGCTAACTTTACTCCCCAGGCCCGCTGGAAGTAGTCCGGATTCAGCCGAATCAGTCCTCAGTCGAATCGCAGGCCAACAACACAGCCCGGTGATTGTCAGTTTGAAGAAGCTAGACGTTAAACCGTTTCATAGAACGTCACGATTGGACCTGCGGACCACACACGGAAACTTCTGAAGCTGCTGATGTCAACTGATGACGAAACACGGAATTTCCGGAGGGGACTTTCAAAGTAAATCTAACAAATTTCACTGGATTCCAGGTGGTAGCGGTCGATTCTAGTCCTACTTGGGCCCCCTGCAAGGGTTCCTATCAGGGGTCATTCTCTTTTAAAAATGCAGACTGTATAGAACAGGGGTGTCCAAAGTCGCTCCTGGAGAACCTATGTCAAGAGTATTTTTGATGTTTCCCTGCTTTAACACAACTGATTATAATTAGTGGATCACCATGACTTATCCTCAAGGTCTGCACAAGTCTTTTAATGACACACTCATCTGTATCAGTGTTGTGTTGAAGGAGGGAAACATCTAAAACCTGCTGGACACCAGCCCTCAAGGACCTACTTTGGACACCCCTGCTATAAAGATGATCGTGGGGATGCAGTCAGATGTTTTTATAGGGAAACAGGAGAGATTTATGAATCTAAAGTTCAATTTCAAGCTGTGATAACCAAGTCTCCATTTAGTCTTCTGGTACAGATCTCTGCAGGGACTCGTAGTAAGATAATTAACTGAATGAACGTTCAGATCCTACTGCTATTATTACGTCCTCGCTGTTTATTGCATGATGTCACATAGATAATTTTTATTTTATTTTTATTGTACTTTTTTAAAAATATAAACCCTAACAGAGCACCACCAGCATAGTATTACCACTGTATAACCTATCTATATCCTGTCATTATTGTACCATTTCATATTTTCCCAAAACAATGACAAACACAGATTTGTTTCGCTTTTCTCTTTGCACTACATTTTTGCTCCCCAGTTCATAAATGTCAGGTACCACCAGCTTAAAAAAAGTCAAAAACATGTCACATAAAACGTCATTTAACCTAATTCTTTGTTTTCATTTAGACTTAAATTTAAAGCAGCTGATTTACATCAGTAATTAGATGTAGGTCATTTAATTCTGACAGAAATAAATTAAGCATCCGGCTGCTGTCAGACTCTGCCCCCTGCTGGTCAGGGTTAGTTTAGGTAACTAGTCTTGGTAATTTTCTGGTTTCCGTATCAGAAACAGGTTCAGTGTTTAACCATGTTATGTAGCCCTTATATAAATATTTTGATTAAAGGACAGTTTTAAAGCTACCATTAAGATTTTAAATTCAATAAAATTTTGATATACTATTTCATTGACAGTTTCAGGTTGTAGAGATCTCATTTAACTGCAAAAAAAATAAAATAAAATAAAAAATCCTGGTCCATTCAACAAATTTATGATCAAAGACTTTATATTTATGAGTGATAAGTTAAAAAGGATGTCCAGCAAACTGGTTTAAATTTCCACTGAGTTTCTAAATCTGAACAAGTTCCTCAGTTATGTTCTGGAAACTAATGACATTTTCTTTCCAGCCTTTCCAACATGATGAAAAGATGAATGCTGTTTTAGTCATCCCAGTTCTTTATTCTGGACAGGTTTAAACAAAGTGAAGTTTGACAGAAAACTTGAAACAACAAAATCATTGTGGGAACATAAAAACGTGGGACTGGAGGTCAGAACCTCTGATGGAAAATACTCTTCTCGACTGGAATGGACTGGCGGCCTTTTTCAGAGTTCCTGTTCCAAAACTGGCAGCTGCTTCCAGAAGGCTGAGGAGTTAGGGGTGTACAGGGATGAAGAAGTGGGCGTGTCTCTGTGCTCACATGGCAAACAGGATGAGGAACGCCACCATGAGACAGAAAAGCCCCATGGCCTCGGACAAGGCGAAGCCCAGGATGGCGTAGGAAAAGAGCTGCTGCTTCAGGGAGGGGTTCCTGTTGAAGGGGGCAGAGGTAGAGTCATTACTTGTTCACACTTGACACCGTGATCAAATATCCATCCATCTGCAACAGTGAGTCAGTCTCTACCAATTCATTTATTTCTCATTAGGAGTAGCCTTTTGATAAACTTTTCTTCAGAGATCAATGAATCACATGACTGATGCGGCATATGTTGTATTTACAGTCTATGATTCCAGTGTGTTACCAGAAATGTATCAAAACATAAAAAGATTTCCATGGATTCAGTGGGTTCAGAAAAAGGATGGATGGATAAAAAGATTTCAACTACTTAATGTTAGAAGTCCTTTATGTGCCATTTATTATAAAAGCAATTTTTTTCTTTGTTTTTTTTTTTTTTTTTTAAAAGAGAAAATCCAATTAAGCATTCAAGGATCCATTAGTTTTGACTAAGAGCTTTCAAGGCACCTCTTAGTAGTGTAGCAGTGAAACCTGGAAACTGCTCTGGAGATAAATGAGTAAAGATGGTGGTAGCTGAGATGTTCTCTGATATTGGATTTAGGTTGGAGCAGCTCCGTCATCCTGCAACTGTAACTACTCTGAAGATGATGAATGTGAATGGTTGCAAACTTCATAAATAAGATCAAAGATGGTCCAGCAGGCTGTCTGACTACCATATTTAGGATATACACACACACACACACACACACACACACACACAAAATGCTTCTAGACCAGGGGTTACCAAAGTCGCTCCTAAAGGGCGAGTGTCCTGCATGTTTTAGATGTTTCCCAGCTTTAACACACCCGATTCTAATTAAAGGTCATCTTCTCTAGAGCATCAAGGTCTACAGAAGTCTGTGTATGACAGTCATTTGTATCAGGGTGTTTTGAAGCAGGGAAACATCTAAAACATACAGAACACCAGCCCTTGAGGACCAGGGTTGCCCATCCCCGCTATAGACCGCAGTAGGAACTTTGTCACCTACTGCTCAGCTGTGATACCTAGAAACCCAGAGGAACCTCTTCCAGCTGATGATAATGGTTTCTGCAGGTATTTGAATTCTACTAACATCACTAGTGACCATCTAACTGGTCTGCTGCTCTCTTATGCAAGTCATGGTGAAATTTTTCCAGACAGCCGACTCCTATATTTTTGTGGGAACTTTGTCATTAAAACATATAACACATAAAACATAACACATAAACACATAAAAACCTGACAGTTTTAGAGTTGAGAAGTCCTGGATTCATTTTCTGATGGGATACTGGTGCTGAGTTGTTCCGCTGCTGCTCTCCGGTTCAGATCTGATTTCAGCACAACTGTTCACATCATTATGTAAAGGCCTAGTGCAGGAGCGTCCAAAGTTGGTCCCTGTCCTGAATGTTTTAGATGTTTCCCTGCACCAACACAACTAATTCTAATTAATGGATCACCATGTTTTGTCATCGAGATCTGCACAAGTCTGTTAATGACACAGTCATCTGTATCAGGGTTGTATTGAAGGAGGTAAACATCTAAAACCTGCAGAACACCAGCCCTCAAGGACTGAGTTTAGACATCCCTGGTCTAGTAGTTACAGAGTTGGGCTTGGGCATACAGAACCCAGGTTCAGTCCCCTGGGTTGGTAACAGTGGTGAGCCACTGTGGGCCCCTGAGCAAGGCCCTTTAACCCCCAATTGCTCCCCAGGCATTGTAGAAGCCCACTGCTCCTAGTGTAACTAGTGATGGGTTAAAAGCAGGGGACTATGCAATTTCCCCACTGCAGGATTAATAAGGGTTTATTTATTAAAAAAAAAAAAAAAGTCTCCTCCAGACCCCAGTGGGAATTCAAATTTCTCTCCTCACTTGTTTCTTTGGCCAAGAAATCACTATGACAGATCTTTTAGTTTTTATCATCTCCTTCCAGTTTGATACTTCACTTCGCCCCGCCTTTCCCCCCTGCTGCTTGATTGGACCTCAACTTGTCAAACCCTGACATCAATAGGGACTGAACTTGGTCCATCTCAACCACTGAGACCAGAAGACCCCTGCAGCAGTACTCCAGCCTCCTGTAGATGAGCTGGCCTCAAACCTGAGGGCTAAGTGGATGTTACCTGGCGTAGCCGATGATGAGGCTGCCAAACACTGTTCCGATCCCAGCTCCCGAACCGGCAACCCCCACAGTGGCAGCACCGGCACCGATGAACTTGGCTGCAGTGTCAATGTCCAAGGACACAGCGCTGGTCTGGAAGGAACGGGTCAGACCTGCAGATTGGCTGCTGGGCAGCAGCGCCTAAAGTAGAAGAGAGTGGAAATGAGATTGGACTACAGAACTGAACATTCACCAAAGACCAGAAGATGTGGTACACATTCAGAACATTTCTGACCCACAAAACCTCCATTCATTTACAGAAAAACTTGAGTCACTGACAGGTGCAGACAAATCCACATTCACCTCAACGCTTTACAGAGGTGAAGTGCGATGCCCACAACCTCTGATTATTATCAGCAGAACCTGATCAAACATCTGCTGGTGTTTTCAGACCAGAGATTGTTTATTCTGGAATGAATCGCCTCATGTGTTAGACACTTGGATTTTCCCTGGTTTGGTGTTATTTCACAAAAATCTAAAATCCAAGTGTATCAAAACATCACTTCAGACAACTGAATTCTGGTTCAAGTACTTGCTGCTGCAAAGAAACTAAATCCAGGCAGAAGATCCTGTACTGTGGTGTTAACAACTGCGGCGCTTTGTCTTACACGATTCATGAAACCTACGCCAATCATCTCCCGTAAGGGACAACTATGTTCATCAACAATCACCTAAGTGATTGTTTGCGCAGAAAAGAATCTGAACACACTAACTTATTCAATTCAATTTTATTTGTATAGCACCAATTCACAACAAAAGTTGCCTCGAGGTGCTTCACACTGTAGGGTAAAGATAAAACAGTGTTACAAGGA
>JAOWBL010003057.1:0-12765 GCA_028564865.1 Zenarchopterus dispar | reverse complement strand
CAAACCCATATCCAGACGAATACACCTGCTGCCTTGCTATTTATATCCTCCCTGAAATCCTGTTAGCTCATATCTGAATTTGCATCAGTATGATCTCAATTGTGTTTAAAAGTTATTGGGAGTATCACTGCAAATTATTACTTTAAAAAGCGTTGATTTTTTTCTAGAGCTAGTGAACGGGAGATAAAACAGTGATGAATGTGAGACATTGAAAATATTGCCATATAATCAGACAGCAGTTCGTGTGTGTTAAAGCATGATTCTTCTTCTTCCTTTTATTGGGACTATTTGAATAAATATTCTTATTTTGTGTGTGTGTCAAAGTCAAATTGCTGCAAGTCTCTTTGGACTTCCGTACTTAGCTTCCTTTTATATTTAGTTGAGGTAGTTGTTCCTACTTCCTATGTTGTCCAGTTAGTTACGATTTTCAGCAAGAAAAACAGCCTGTCCTGTCTTGGGTGCAATTTGGAGAGTTCTGGGGAAAAAACTGGGGAAGAAAGCATTTCACTTGACTGATTTGCCAAGTTTGCAAATTGAGGCCAAGAATGCCACGGCTCAGATCATCTGCCATTACCCAGAGGTGAAAGAAGTTGAATAAGTTAAAACATCCAACGTCCAATTGCTGACAAGGACAAACTGTGGCGTAATACCAAAGTCCCAGCAAATTCTGAATGGGCAGAGGAAAATTTATCATCCATTGTCTTCATCTTGGTACTTACATCTTGTATCAGAATTAACAAAAATGCTTTGATTTGTAATACAGACAAATGAGTAAAAGTCTGTGCATCTTTGTTAACAAAGAGAACTTTGCTTTTGCTGTTCCAAGATAAAAGCTTAAAGATGGTGAAGTGTTCCACTCTTGAAATGCTCCCGGTGAGACCTGAGGATGGAGCAAAACCCAAACAGTGTTGGCTGCATACATTTAAATTGATTTTAAAGCTAATAAATAGTGGACCTGAGTAGACGTGAAACTGTTATTCTTTTGTATTTCAACAAGACTTACTTTAAGAAACTATTTTGAAATGAATTATGACCTCAACAACCCAAAATTAAATCACATTAAATTAAAGACACCATCTTAGACAGGATGTTCATAATTTTGTCAATATTACAAAGGTTAAAAGAAACCATCCTAAGTTATCACTGTCTGTGTGATTTAATTCACATTTTCTGGTCAAATGGAATGTCATTCAGGGTAAAGATGGCTTTTTTCCTTTTTTGGTTTGACACTATTGTTCCTTACCCATATACGGTTTGGTTCCAGCGATGGACGTTGCTTTAAGGTCTTCCTTTACAATGGCTGCGATGTTGAAGTCTGTTAGATGGACATGTCCTGGAGATGAGAAGGATCATGTAACGCGACCTCATAGCGGAGCACAATAAGTCTTAATATCACAGTATTTTTCCTCTGGAAATCCATTCAACCAAAGCTCACACATTTCAGGTCTTCTGTCTTTTATGCAGCTTATGTGCCAGGATGTGTAAAATGAGGTTCAGCAAAAATTTTTATATGCAGCTCAGTTTGATGGAAATTAATTGATGATTTATGGATAGATCTACAATGCCGTGAAGGAGGTGGAGGAGCAACATCAGTGATATCCAAAGTCAAACCAATGGCCTGTGTCTCACCACGCTGTGAGATGGTCCGGAGTCTTTGCCGTGATCCTTGACCATACACTACTGAGCTTAATGTTGTATACGTGTTAATGCGCTAAGTATATGTATGTGTGTCTATATCATACTGAGTGAGAGAACAGGAGTGAATCTAATGCAAAATAATTCTCCGGATGAATGAGTATCCCCGTTAACCTTAACAGCACATATACTGTTCTTGAAAAAGAAATCATATTAAAGTCTACTGACATCAGAACCTAATTATATAAAAAGAGGCAAAACAATTAACCAAAAACGCTTTGTCTGCTCTTCTTTTGTTCTGTTTTAACCCTCTCCTTCCCTGTTAAGTTTATATACTTTAACACTTTTTACATGTTTTGGTAATTTGGCATTTTATTAACAGTTTGAATAGTTTGGAATGCATATACAGATGAGCAAAAGTTTAAGCACCCTTACTCTAAACCTCTGTTTGTAAAATATCTTCAAGAAAATGTTTTAAATATGTATTGCTTTAAGGTTACATTCATTAGATTAGTAAAACTATGATTTCTGACTGGTGGGGCCCACTGTAATTCAGACAACTATGGATTTGTGATGCCCCTTCAGTTAGAGTTTAAAAGTGTGGCTACTGGACAATATCCAAGTGACTCTTTGTGCGTTAGTTATCAAATTTTTTATGGGGGGTCGGGTAGTATCTTGAAAGCAAGTTACACTTCATCTTTGAGTCATGCTACACTGCTGCTTATGTCATCTGATTTTAATTTGTACTTTGCTTACAAGTTCTTCGGACCCCATACCCCCCACCCCCACCCTCAACATGTGGGCATATCCTGTATACACACAAATTAGTTTACAAATTCTATTACTGTGAATTCCTGTGGGCTCTTTTTGTGTCCAGATTCAGAATTTTTAAACACTAATATGTGACCCTGCAGTCATGTAACATGAATCACATTGCTTTGAATTCACTCATAAAGCAGTTTAAAAGAAACCAACATAGTTATTATGTGAAATATATTTTCAATTTTTCTGAAAAATAAACCCCCACACAATTGATTTAATTTACATTAACGTCATCCTTTTTACAGCGCTTTAGGTATTGCTTCCATTGTAACATGGTTATGTTGCTTTGTTGACACACTATGTTTGAAAGTGCATGGTAAGTTGTAAAAAACTGTTAATTGTGTCTGACAGCAGTTAAAAATATTCCACAAAGTAATAAATTTGGCAATGAAATATAAAGTATTATTCCCAAAGCACGGTAGCCCCTTCTATTTTCGATTTGAATGTGAAATGGAGCTGAATTTCAACTCTGGATGCAGCATTTTAGTCTTTTTCAGATTATTTTATTATATCTATTTCTATCCAGTATAAATTATCATTTATCCCTCCCAGCAATGTGGAAAACCACCAAAAAAAAAAAAAAAAAGAAGAAATGGTACCTAGTAAGGCTATGATTGTCGTTAACAACTTCAAACTATGTGGATGGAAATGGCATGCTACTTTAGATTTTTTGGGACTTGGCATTTATGAGGATGTTACTTCCTCATGAATTGTGTATTTTTCACTCATAATTCACAACATCATGTCACTTTTATGGATTGTGTCTGTTTTTATAGGTATTGGAGTGAAAGTAACAGAGTAACATTGCTTGTGCATGACTAAATTGTTTTTCTCAGCATGAAGCAGCTCCCAGAGGAATACAACCTCTTAACCTGTTTTTATTAGGTTTGATAACACAGGATCTGCACACCCTCCTCTCCACTCCTTTGTGCTTCCATCCCCCCTATATCCCCCCCCGCAATATCACACCTTTAACCATGCTGTGCCCCTCCAGCCCAGTGTGGAAACAAAATACCTGGTTCCTGTACCAGAAAACAAACTGCCAACTGCACACCGGTGGTTTTAACTCTCTCCCCCAAAGAAAGAAAAGACTAAAGATGTTTTTGTTCATTTTCTTTAGATAAAATATTTTCTTTTTTGTTGTTTTGAAGAGAAGTCTTGCATGGCGGGAGACTGAGAGTTGCATAAATGAGGAGAAACAACTAGGAGAGTAGTTACGCTCTTACTAAGAAAACCACATGCAATGGAAACATGATCCCCTGCAGCAATATCTTACTGGAAATTCAGAGTTTTGCTTTTCTTTTGTGAAAAATTGTAATGGAAATGGACTATTGACTACCTCACAGGGTACTGAGAAACTTCTCAGTATTTGGATGAACCCATCTCACCCACCCCATGCTGCTCTGGTGTCTTCTGGAGCACATTCAGCTGCAGACTGAGACTACCAAGGAGCAGAAGTGGACACCACAGGAGGTCCTTCCAACCTGTGGCTATCACAATGTATAATTCCTCCCCCATTGGAAAGGAAAGTTTGTGCACATGGACTATTTACATCAATGTGCAATAATTATTACTCTATAACTTCCACCGTTATCTGTGAAAGTACAATCTTTCTATATAGTACGTAGCTGGCACCTAGTCCACAAATATTTTGCACTAACTGAGTTAGTTTTTGTAAATAGAACACGTTAGCACTTTATATATTCGGAGTGTATTTGTAGCTTATGTTAACACAATTTTATTCATTACTCCAATTTAAATTTCTTATTCTGTGTCTTGCTAATTTCTTATGTTTTTTTTCCTTTGCTTCTAGTATATTTTATTTTTAATTGATATACATTTATTCTTTTTTCTTTTGGTATTGTGATTCTGTTTCCCTGCATTCTCAGGCACCAGAATTTCCCTAGAGATTGCAAAATTTTATCTTATCTTCCAAGATCACAAGTTAAATTCAATCTCGCAGAATTCGGATGTGCAAAAGCAAACAGATCTCTTCCTTCTGTGATGCCTTCTCTCGTTTTTCAAGTTCAAGGAGAAGGCAAACTACAGGCCTGTGCAGAAAGACAAAAACAGTGTGGGAGAGTGCATGAAGAAAATAGAAGTGATTGCTGAATTAGCAAGGAATGTAGAAAGAAAGGAGGATAGAGAAAGAGAGAGAAAACCACAGGTGAGCATCTGTTGTGCTGGAAATTAGGTTAAAGCTGACGAAGCTGCTTTTCTGTCTTTCTCATTTCTCTTTATCTATTCTTCTCTTCTCTCTCACACACACATGCTCACTGATGTCGGATCTTCTGTTACTTTCTTTTTGTGACAGATCTTTTCCAAAATGACTGCTCATCACTTTCTTTTTTCTTTTGTCCTCCTTCTGTTTGCCCTCTCAGCTCTGTCTTTTCTTGCATCCTTTTAGTTTGTAGCGACAGCCGGACTGTCAGCCCATATATCCCCTCAGTTCCCCAGAGCAGATGCCCAGTGACCTCCAAGATTGCAGAAATCTGTCCCTGTGTGTCTCTGTCTCTGCACTTGTGCACACTCCACTACAGCACACAGGAAAAAGTAAGGCCAGTTCTCATGCTGTAAAGGCATCTGATGAAGTAAAATTATTTTAACATTTTACACACAGTATTTATGAATCACTTTATGAATTAAAAACAGAAACAAGGTCAAATTATGCTCCAACTTTTTCATGACAGTGTTCAACATAACTGAGAATCTAAAATAATTTAGATTATTTATATTAATAAGTATTAATCTCTTACGTCCATGAGCAACGTGGGGTTTCAATAGTCTTTAAATAAGATTAAAACTACACACACAGTATTTTGTATGTGGTACCAAAAACAGCCCCGACCTGTCAAGGCATTTACACCTTGGGTGCAAACCTGTGGTGTCTGCTCTTTGAAGTAGATGTTTTTGTTCCTGTTGATTCTGAGTAGAGGCTTCTATGGAACAAACACCCAGATATTTGGTTTGATCATGATCATGGAGTTTGACTGAGCCAAGATATTGGTATCTTTTAATTTCTAAAATGTGGTGGGGTTAAGAAAAAAAATGAAGGGATAAGCCTGTATCATCAGGGAGTGCCATTGCCTTGGGGTCTGTGCTTTGTTTGATCAGTTAAATGTTAACATCAAAGAAGTGCAGTTTTTGCTCAGGTCAAGTATGAAATCCTGCCAGTCCAACACAAATCCTTAAGGTAACCCTAAAGTTATTCTCAAAGTATGTTTACACAGGGTTTACTGACTGTGAACTTTACTTCAAAATACTTAATACATAGTCTTGTCTATGTAAGAATGATGTCAAAATGTTACTAACATGAAGAGTAAACTAACTGTGTAGCAATAAAAAATATTTAGCAAATGTCTTAAAATCAGTGCTCAAACAAATTAGAAGCTCAACAGATTAAATCATTTATTAAAAAAACAGCAACAGTGAAACAATGTGATGTGATATTATGAGTTGTATTACGTCCATCTTTTGTATTTTTTGAGTAATTGTGTCACCATTGCGAGGTTGTGAGGTTGTATGCAATCAGCTCCCTTTAATTAACAGGTCAAACTGTCTGTGAAGCTCCACACTACATGCAAAAGCATGCAGAGAGTGTCAGCATTGCTGAAATGTTGCCGTGCTCGGCATTACAAAATGCTTGAACCAGCTGCCAAGCCCTAAAAACACTCTTGTTATCAGTTTGGTTTGGAAGGCCTTGCGTAGTCCTGACCTCATCAAACTCCAGCTTTATCATCTTACTCCTCTAATGATCTTGTCTGTGTATGCTAACGTCACTTGAGGAAATGAGATTTTCTTAGTTCTGCTGGTTTAGTTTTCTTTTCTGGCATTCCTTTGTCTCCTATTTTATGCTTGCGGATTGGTTTACTTCCTGTTTCAGTTTGAAACTTTAAGCCTTTCAACTTCAAGTATTTGCATACTTGGTAGCTAGATGTAGCTCCTGCATGAAAATGTCTTAAATTGCATTCATTTACGAAAAGATCAAAGCTATCTCTCTCTTTCACTCCTCTCTGATTCACCATTACTTCTGCTTGTTGATGCAAAATGCATCCTGGGATACTTTGCCATATAAAGTCCACTCAACTTTCCACTGGATGCAATCTTGATAAAATGGTCGGCACAACAACACATAACAGGATAATGACCAAACTTGTTTGGGTGCAGACTTTGAATTGTCTGCAATGCAGAAAAGTGCACATATCCAAAGAAGTTCAATTCAATTTTATTTATATAGCGTCTATTACAATAAAAATTGGTTCTAGGTGCTTGTGTGAAGTTCTGGCTGGGCTTCCCTTGTTCTCATCAGCCTTAATTGTTCACACTTGTGTCTTGTTACCCTTGAAGTGTCTGCCAGTGTGTGTGTGTTTCTATCTTTTTTCTTGCTCTTCCAAAAACCCCATCGTTTTTTGTATCAGTCTTTATCTTTGTGTTTTTATGTTGTCTCTGCCCTCCCTCCTGTCTGTCTTGCTACCAATCTTTGTGCCAGTGATGCTGTATGTCTGTTGTTTCTCCTTGTTGTGCCAGCCAATTTTATAATTTTGTGTTTCTGCATATCCTGTTTAGACAGTGCTGTTTCATTACAATTAAAGAACTTTTTTTTTTTTTACCTGCAGTTTCCTGAATTTGGGTTTGCCATACCTCCTTCATAACAGAGATTTTGTTTTAAAAGAGTAGAAAGCTTAATGTTACACTGTCCACATACTTTTGGTGTCGTATATGAGCATGCTGCACATCACCTAGGGATGTTTGTAATGTAATATTCTTGCTATTACTAATATTATAGCAATGCCAATATGTTGTTATAGCAATGCCAAAATGTTGTCTCTTCAACAACATATTGATGAAACATTTGACAGTCTGTGTAAACACTGTCTTGATTTACAACTGTTTTCCTCCTCTCACATGGCAAATGGACACATACACACCATAGTATCTTTTTTGTTTCTGCTCGTATGTTTGCCTGAAATTAGAGCCAACTTTAACATCTGTGGTAACACTCCAGTAAGTCTGCGTTGCACAGCGCTCACTCCTCATTGGTGCAAAAAAGTTGCTCTCTTTAAGGCTGTCATTTTCATACCGGCAGGCAGAGAATGATCTATTTGTTTGCAGTGCATAAGTAAGGCAGTAATGCAAATTGATTTTTTTTCTTTGCTTAAAAATAAAAATGGTCCCCTTAACAGCAGAAAAGTCAAACCAAGAAAAGCCAATCTGTGTTGACTGCAATGTACAGTTAGGATGTTCGATGCTGTCCTTCAGAGAGGCAGCAGGAATCACGTCAAAAATGGCTTACGCAGTTGAGGGAATCCACATGCAACATTCATATCCCTTCGACTCCACCATTCTGCCTCTGTAGGACATGAGTGGGAAATGAAGGGATGACAGTCCTGCCTCCCATGAGATTTGTGAAAAGGGCTAATCACTGAGAGCAGGATTTTCCCTTTCAGCTCAGATTAGATATGATGAATACGACCATGTTCCCACATTCCTATTACATCACTCAGTCTTAGTTCATATGATGTTTTGGGGGGGAGTGCTTCAATCAACTCAAATTTAGTTTGCAGGAAGAGTAAGAATTCACTCACACATGCCCACTACTTGTCATATTTTTCCAAAATAAATGATGACTTGAGGTATCTTTTTTATGTGTGCTGCAGGGCTTATAAAGACAATGATGGCAAAGCCTGTCTCTGATTATTTCCACAACTTTGATCTGCACAAAAATGATTCCAGAGATTGGTCGTTTGGTGAAATCCTCAGCCAGAAGCAGTTAAGTGACACAATTTGGAAGTCAAGTGAAGTTGGGTATTTTTTACTTTTTTTCAAACTATATTTAAAAAAAGAAACACATATACAAAAGCTTTTGTAATCTTAATATACCATTTGTGAAGTTGAATCCCAGCCTCCCAACTCCCATTTTCAAATGAAATAATCAAAATTGTGAAAAAAAAAAAGGTATCTTACCATGTTCATCCAGTAGTATGTTGTCAGGTTTTATGTCTCTGAAAAAGAAAAAACAGAATGTTGATGAATTAGTATAAATATCTTAATGGGTTTATTTTGTAAGTAAAGTAAGATAAAAAGAAGATAAAATATGTAGTTAGTTTTTATCTGGAATCACACTTGTATCTGGAATTTTTTCCTCTTGTAATTGCAGCTGTCACAGTGACAGTTGATTTATTTTTGTTGTTTTTTCTCTAAGGAGGTCTTATTTTGCTTTGCCAGAATTGAACTACATCTAAATATTTGTTAAGCAACCAGCTTACAAAATGGCTTCAGTCGACTGGGTTTTATTGTTTAAAAGTAAGTATGGATTATCGTGAAACATTCAGTATAGTTTGTTTTTGATTTAATGTACTGATAAAAGAAAAAAAAGAACACACTACATTTTGGAAATTAGGCGTCATATACACAATTAAGACAAGAATCTTACTGTTGGTCGGCTATTATCTCTATTTAATATCTTTCTGTTTCCATATGAATATCAAGTGCACATGAATCAAAATGTCAGAATGATTAAATGTACTTATTTAACTGAGTAAAAGAAGCTGCAATTCTGCAACTGTTCCCTGGAAACAAAACCTACATGTATTTTTTTTAAGTAATCTTGGTCCTGATTTTTTAAGGTTATTTTCAGCAGTGCACAGTTTTATCACTCTTATATCAGTTTTAATGCCATATTTCTGGTCTTAAGTGAGTAATTTTATTCAGAAAAAGAGTCACTTTATGAAAGTCAGAAGAAAAAAAAAAATTTTTTTATCGCTTTCATGCAAACAACAGAGGAATACAATCACATCACAGTAATGTAGCAGATCACAATGTGGGTGCAGATAAGACAGAATTTAAATAAGTGTAGCTCAGTACCACAAAGATGACATTCAAGTGTAGCTCGGGAAATTAAAGCAGGAGGATAGTTCGAAAACCTTGTGATTTTTTTTTTCAAATTCAACAACTTAGAAGAAAAAGATTTAATAATTTCTACCAGGATATTAAAAACACAGAAAAACACAGACTACACTAAATATGTAGCTAAGAGGTACTTAGTAATACATTTTTGTTGTAAGATCTTCTCTGATAAGAACTGGAAATTCTGGGTCACCTCACACTTGCAAATAAAACTAAACCTGTAAATAAAACTGAACCTGTGTGGGCGGTGCTGTGAGGGCATATTTACTGCTGGTGACATTTATGTCTCTTCAGATTGGACTCATCCTCTTTGTCTGTGCTGCTGGGACTGACGTTAGTTTGCTCACATTAATTCCCCGGTCCCTCTCCTGCTCACTCTGAACTAACTACATACCTGCAGGTCTTCAAAAACAGAAAGGGAGAAATACACAAAGCTGCACCCTAGGTCTTGAAAAATAAAGTATACAGACCCAGACTGACTACTGGGTTGAACCATTTCACCTGACTAAATGGGGAAAAATAATGGAAATATAATACTTCAGAGCCAAACATTACCATGGCAGTGTGCAGCAGGTGTGTGAGGGGAAACAAATGAATATCTAATGCATTTGAGGGAGAGGAGAGAACAGTAGATTGGGTTGTTGGTGTACCTGAGACCCCTGAAAAGAGGAGCAGGTGATGACTGAGACTCGTCTACAAAGTCACAGCTTCGGCTCAAGCCTCGATTTTCAAGCAGTTCTTTACATCCCTGCAATTGTTGTTACTTTAAAGCAAGATAGTATGAAACAACATCCAGGAAGAGTGACACTTACTATTTTACTTTTTTCTTTCAAACTTTTTGTACATTTTTTTCCACACAAGCTATAACAGACCCAAGCACAAGTTTAACTCTTTTTAAACAGACTTTCCAACACAGGTGTTTACAGTGAAATCAGTGGGGACTCTACTCAGCTTAGATTTAGGAGAGCCAGATTAATATATTTTTTGTTTGCGTCATAAAGAGACAGGAAAATATATATACGTATAAAAAAAAAATAATAAAGAGACAGGAAAATAAATATGGATGTACTTAAAACTTTGATAAAACAACAAGATGACAGGTGGCTAAGACTTTTGCATAGTAGTGTGCATAAGTTTAAAAATGTTTGTGACCGAATCTCAAGTACAGCAACAAAAAGTGCATTGAGTACAAATTAATTTAAAGATATAGATTCCCATTGTGACATTAAAAGCCACAGGCAACAACGCCCATATGTCTAATGACAATTAATGACTTCAAAGAACAGTTTGTATTCAAAATTCCATTATTCTCACCTTCTTCTAATCTCTATGGATCTTTATCCACCCATCAAACAGTCACTTGTCTTTTATAATGATTTTGTCTGACACAGGCTCTGCCCTTACCCTAACCAGCCGAAACAGAGGGCAACTGCAGCTCTTTTCTTGGTTCTGACAGAAGATTTTCACCTCTGAAGCAAAAGGCAGTTCTAGCAGGCTGGCAGGGAGTTCCAGATTATAATCTGTTGTCGGGCCATTCATGCTTGTGAGTCATTCAAGTCACATGTAAACCACAGGCCCAGCTGTCCTTGTCAGGCTCCTTTGTCTGGGCCGCACATTGTTTACTTGGATAGCAAAAGGTAGAAAGTGGGAATAGCTGTGAAACCACCTGGAGAGGAGAATGAAGGCTTCGCTGCAGGTGAAACCTCAGGCCAGATCCTCTGTTTAATTTTGGTTTTCATGAATTACTGTCCTCAAGAGTGTCTTTCAATGCCTCAGATGCTGATAGACATCTGAGTGTTGAGTTTGTGCAGTTAAGCTTCGCCTACAATATATAAATGTCTGTGTAGTCATCACTATGCACATGTACACTGGACTACCTCTCAGTATTATGTGGGTGTTTTGTCCTTCAGGTGAACCAGTTGTTGTCTTACAGTGTTTGCTTGGTGCTCAAGAGTCTTTTCTCTTTTTCATTTCTCTTGTTTCTCAGCAATTGTGACAGCTCTCATATACCACAGTTTAAACTCTTTACCACACAGACAAGTACGTACGCTTGAAAACTGTTTGACAAGCACACATTCTGGTAAGCAACATCCTCTCACAACAGCGTGTTTATCGATGCTCTAGTTATGCTCAAGAATAAAGCTAGAAGAGATGAAAAGGTACCATGCGTTCTCCACTGCTACTCTGTTTTCTCGTCTTTCCCCACAGCTTGAAAAATGCTTTGAATTAGTGAGACAGAAATCAATAGCTAGAGCCCTTCTCAGATTTTCTTTAGATTAAAAGAGTTAGAAAAACACAATGACATTCTTAAATTGTTTTACTCATTTGTTTTCACTGTTGCTTGATTTGCGCTTGAGCTAAAAGGCATTTCAGAGTTAAAATGACATTGCAGTTTGACACTGTCAAAAATATGAAACAGCAAACTTTGGTGAAACTGTGCAGTTTAACGCACACATGCAGCCTCAGTGTCAGTGAGACTTTATTCTAATTAAGTCTACTGCCCTATAGCAACACAGTAGAATTTACCATATCAAAGGCAACCGCCATGTGAATGTGTGTTTCTGTGACACACTCTTGCAGACAAGGAGTAGCTGCAACATGGAGCCCGGTTCTCGGCTACTTTGGCAGACCGACTGGCGCAGGCTCAGGTGGGGTTGAGAAAGGTCGACTATGTAACCCTTAATTAGCTGACATTTGGCTCAAAGGATGGCACTAAGAGAGAGAGGAGGGGCAAGTGTCACTGCTTAAAAAGAAGGCTGCAAGAGAGCACAGGGAAGCCTCTTTCACAGCTAAAGGCCACGCTGTCATTGGAAAGCCACAGGAACCACGGAGTAGCCACGACACCTGGCTCAACACAGCCAGGCAGCAAGTCTCATCAGGACGTGGTTAAAATACAAAGACAGAGGTGACAGTGATTATGGATTCTTTTGATTCCTAATTAAACACCCCTTCTTTACATTTTCTAAGAGTTGAATAGTTTGGACATATTTTCTAACACTGACTGGTGTAACAGTCGTACCAGAACAACGGAAAGCAGGACGATTTGTCCCAGACATGGAGCCTTATGGTCTTTTCTGCTTTAGCCATCTTTTGTGTTGGATTTTGGGGCTGCGAAGCTGTGAAGCAGGATTTCTGAAATTAAAAACCTTAATTGATTTAAACACTAAAGTAGGACCCTTTACAGAAAAGATGAAGAAATATACTCAGATGCTCTCTGGCCTTTATAACACTTGCATAAGAATTATTAATATTTTTTTACACTTAGGGGACAATGAAGCCTATTCCAAGAGCCATAATCGACTCACACTCTCCATCAGTTAATGATTCATGAATGAAATCCTATTTTTCTACTGCACAATTCAACATTAAGGGAATGACCCAGCAATTCCTAAATACAGTCTT
>JAOWBL010003056.1:0-12766 GCA_028564865.1 Zenarchopterus dispar | reverse complement strand
TCCTGTGTTACTGTGAATAAACCCCTTCTGATTTTTACTCTGCGTTTGGGTCCTGAACTTTCCGCCCGCCGTGACAAGAATGCAGTTTTAACAGGTTTTCGTGTGATTTCATTCTTCTAATAATCATTTGTGGTTAAATTATGAAGATGGAGGATTTTCAAAAGATTTTATTTTCTACCAAATAATTTATTTAGTTGAAACACAAACGCACACATATATTACATATACATTTCATATGAAATAAGTGTTGTAAATATGGTCCATTTCGAGTCTTATCGATGTTCAGAGAGCAGCAATATCACAAAGATCAATCTGTGCCCTCCCAGCCTCCAAAGTACCTTCTCCTGACTCCAGCTACCAAGTGTGCAATTGCAAACTTTGCGGTATTAAGAAATAGGCAGGAAAGGAAGTAATTAAACACTAAACAGAGGGCCAAACAAAAAACAGACCAAAATCCTCAAAAACCAGACGATCATCGAAACATGAACTCTGGATCCATAACTGCAGAATAACAAAACACAGAACATAGGTTATAGGAGAAAACAGGAAAACTGTAAAAGTAAAAAAATATACAGACAAAAATGAAACTCATTATTTCTATTCCAACAAAATGGTTTTACTAAAAATGATGGCAACAAATGTTACACTGGTATATTCAGTTAATTAGTTTAATGAAAATAAAGTTTTTATCATTTTAGAAGAATATATGAATGTCTTTTTAAAACATTTTTTGCCACTAAAGAAAATATCCTTTACTATGTGAATTTTTGAAACAGACAAATAAAAAACCTAAAAAGAAGTTAAAATATTTAACTAACTAGGATAAAATGTAAAATACAGTTCATTTCAGTGTTTTGTGTTTTTTTGTTTTGTTTTTTTTGGGGGTGGTGGGAGTGGGGGGTGTTTGTTTGTTTTTGTTTGTTTGTTTGTTTTTTCTTGGTTCAACACAGAGAGGCTGTATGGGGCGAGGGACCACCATCTCACCATATTGGCAGAAAAATAATTAAATTTAATCAAAAACAAGAAATGTCTGTCAGCAAATTCAACAGAACCTTGTTGAATCTCTTGAAATGAAGACGTGATAAGAAAAGAAAGACGAGCACGAGACAAGGACAAACTTTGTCTCTGTTCTGTGTGTCAAGGGACTCAAAGACCTGTCAAACAGAGACACTACATCCTGAACCTGCGAAGGGAAAAGGACAGAGACAAAAATAGATAAGGCTGCACAGAGTGATAGAAAAGAGAGACATCGTGTCAGGAGGACAGTGAGAGCCAGGGTCTGAGAGAATTATGACAATAATGAAGGAGACCGACAGATCTGCTCAGCAATCTCAGAAAGCAAGAGCAAAAATCAAGCTGAAAACTTGAGCTTGAGTACAGGAGCAATGACGTGTCCAGTTCAGACAAAATGAAACGGCCACTGCCTCAGTTTGTCCCTCAGGAGGCATTTTCCTCTGCAGTTTGTTAGATCTGCCTGACCATAACCTACAGAACAGGAGAAAGCAGGACCACCCCTCACTGATGCATCTGCAAATCTGACACAGTTTCCAGCAGCTCATCTACCAGCTTTGAATTAGATCAAACAAACAGTTGTTCAGGTAGGCAAAAAACATAGACTGATGCTGACAGACTGTGTGATTTATCAGTGATATAATTCTTAGTTTTCATAATTTAGAACTCCACCACCATGAGTTTCCATCATCTCATTATATATAACATTTGACCTTCCCTTCAGCGATTCTGTCAAGCACCTCAACAGAGGATGAAGATGCTGCTAAAATTCTGTTGTTTTTATTCCGCCTATTTTTCAGCTTCAGCATTCTGTCAAAACACACATTTTACTTTCATCGTGAAGCTGACAAGCTTGTGTTGAGATGCCTTTATCCATTTGTGAGACTGAACACTTTAACTTCTTTTTATGATTTAAGAAGAGAATTGTAGAAATCAGTTGTGTGTTTTCAGCCTGGCAAAGAACTAAACTGAGCACGTTTGGGACTTTTACATGACATCGCTACAGTTTACTAGTATATCTTGACATGATCATGACTGATTCTGCTTCTTACCCAAAGAATAATTTAGTTTGTTAAATCTTTTAGTCTAATCTTAGTTATGAATCTCTTTCTTTAACCATTTTAAAATCCAAATATCTTAGCTTTCATACAAACACAACAAAAGGGTACACGTGTAAATTCTCAATGAAACTCGTCGCTTTTCAGAGAAGTGGAAGTTGATTCAATGTCTTCTTGTTGTTGGCACTAAAGACAGTTGTCCTAATTAAAATAAATAAATAAACCAGCCTAATTTATCTTTGAAACCTTGGATGTAGGGTTAGCATCGCCTCCATATTCATTACCTGATGGTGCTGGTTCTTGAAGAACTGTCTCTCAAGCTGCAATGGTAGGTACTGGATGTAACTTAGGGTTTGTGTATGTTGTAAGCCTGGTTAGCTGACAATAAACAGGCAATTACTGACTGTTTTAACAGTTATTATTAAAGCAACTACTGAAACTGTTGATACCTTAAGGGGGTGGATTAACCATTCATCAATTATCTATATTTGTTTGTTTTTATTCAGGGTCACGTATCCCAGCTCTCTTTGGGTGACTGGTAGGGGTATACTCTGAGCAGGTCACCAATCCATCACTGAGCAAACCACCACACACACACACACACACACACACACACACTCAGTCCTGTGGTCAGTGGTTAGAACCTGACATACATGTTTTTGGACTCTGGGAGTCAGAATACCCATAACAAGCACATGGAGACCACAATACCCCAGAAACCATCTGCTGCAAGGCAACAGTGCAACCCTCCAAGCCACCATACTGCCTGTGGATTAACCAAAAGCGTATTTATTGGATTTGGGGTTACTGTACTGGCTGACTCGGGTTTTGTTGGTACAGTCTGTGATTTTCATGTGTTCTGTCCCTATGTGTGTAGTGTTTATGTAACGCTTCATTTCTTCTTTCAGACCTTTATGAAATAAATCAGTGTGAAATGTGCAAGTTTCTAATAAACAAGTGCTGAGTTGGTTTCTATTCTTTTGATAAATTAAAAGAGCACATGAAAATGATAACAGTACTAAGACTAATAACAGTTCAGAATTTAAGTGTGCAACGCAGCATGTGAACAGGCACAAACATTACCATCCTTTTACAAATGATATGCTTTTTAATCAAGTCGATTATGGCCCCATTGATTTCTTGTGTGTAGATCAATAAAATTCAACACTCAGCCACATTCCCTGAGCATATACATAGCTTCCAGGATATGCATTAACATTTTTACACACAAACACACACAAACCTGAGACCTGAGTATCATAGATTTTTTTTTTTAAAGGTAAGTGGTCCTGAGTGGACATCAAAGGTCAGTGGTATACTGATAGCTTGAGCATATTAAGAAGATTGTTCTATGTGTGTGTGTGTGTGTGTTTGTGTGTGGGTGTGTGTGTGGGGGGGGGGGTTGGCATTTTATGTAGTCAGCTATATCCTTGACAATGACCACTACATCAACACAGCTTTAATACCATGCATGACATCAACTGTCCATACAAGTGGGAATGTACAAGTCTGCAAGTTTACACACACTCTTATTTTGGTTATTTTATAATTTGATTCTTTCAGCCTTTGCAGTTATACGCAGTTTTTGTAGTTGGCTTTGAGTGTGATGCATAAAAAGGAAAGTGGAAAAGATATTTTACATGTTTTCTCACAATAAATTTACTGGTCCATCTCAGATTTTCATGGTGTTTCTTCATAAATATTTTTTCAAAATAAAGATATGATTGAACTCTAATGTACTGAATACAACAGTGGATCAAGAATAAAATATGTCTTGCAGGTCCAATGTCACAGAGTTCTTACTCTGATGCAACAGTTCCTCATAATAAAGAAACAAGCCTGATCACTCTGTCACACACACATGCACACATGCACACACACAAACAGAGAATGGACTGTCAGCACCACCTAGCTCTGTGCAGCAGAAATTGCATACAACATCTAAAGCATAACCTGGAGCCACTGTGAACCCCAAATCCTCCACCCTCACCCTCACCACACACACGAGACCCTCTCAGACCTTTAGCCCTGATGGTTTGTTACAGCTGAGAAAAATAAATTACGTTTTCTCTCTGTGATCACTAAAGATAAATAAGGACATACTCACAGCTATTCTATTCGATGCCTATGTCTGTTTGCCAGCCTAAACACAAAAATAATGCGTGGAAAAGGGGTGGACTGTCACATGCAGAACGGTTAAACCATCAGCATTTGTAAACTAAATCAGCTGCCAAACTCTTGTGCAGCATGTAATAGACTCAACGAGTCATTTTCATTCAGAACCATATTATCCTCACTGCCCTTTTAATGTCATTGAAATTTTTTTAAAAGGCATGCTTGGTCACATGCATCCATCATCAAGAGCTGGATTGCCATTGTGGGGAGCCTGGGCTTCAGGAAGAGGCAAACGGGAACTTTCTAAAGCTGCCTTCGAAAATAATACTTTTGAAGCCAAGCACATTTCTGTGAGATGACCATAAAAATAACGGTGGAGATTACAAAGAGAATTTGAATGAACCCCGAGGCTGGTAAGATGCTTTATACAAGGCTTAAAGTTGCCCTTTTTGTCTTTCATCAGCAGATATTCCTGCTTAGCCCTGATTTCCCCTCTGGCTTAGCTTTTCCTCCTTTCTTTTCCTTCCCATAATGGCCCCCTCCTTTTCCTTGCCTTTTTTCCTTTCCTTTGCCTTCTTTCTTTATTATTATGTTTTCTCTCATTTACTCTTTTCTTTTTCTCCTTTTCTTATTCTTGCGCTTTGCACATTTAAAACATTGCCAAAGCTTCACTCGTTGCCTGTGCCCTTCTCCCCTCTGAGATGTAATGGTTCCTTACAAACCAGTTGATGTAAATCATCATGTTCCAGCACTTTGCTCCATTGGATACACCCACACAGCAACAAAGAGCTTATTGATTAAGACATGAATCTGAATCACCCGCTCTCACTCTTACAAACTCGATCTCCAACCATATTCTTCCTAGGTGTTTTTGTTCCCCGCCAGCTCTCTCTAGCCTTGTACTGTTAAAATATCTTCAATACAAAGAATATATACTATACATACATACATATATATATATATATTGCAATTGAGTGACACACACATACTCACACACTTGTACATATACCTATATACACAAAGAGGGAGAGGTACACATACCTTTGTTTATGTATAAGATTTATTGCCAAGAATTGTTACAAAAAAGAAATAATGTACCAAAGTTTACCTTAGTGTACCTTAGTTTTTGTGATATGTACACACACACACATACATATACATACACACACACATACACATATACATATATATATATATATATATATATATATATATATATATATATATATATATATATATATATATATATACACACACACACACATATCGGTATTATGTATATTTTTCTTCAAAATTTGCTTAAAACAGACTTAGGTGTATTTTCTTGCTTGCCATCATGGGTTTTGTAGAGTATGAAAATAATATTTGCACCAGGTGTGTCCTGATACTGTGATTTTGATAAGAAAGCATGCTGAACTAAAACGGGTATGCACAATACCTGTTTCTTTTTTTTGTTTTTTGTTTTTTTTTAAGGTATCACATGATTTTGGACATTGAATGAAGCTCGTTTGTGCAGAATCAAGACTAAGCTTTCCCCAGCTATCTCAAAACTGCTGTTTTCAAGCCATTTCTAAAGAAAAGCAGCTTGGATCCTTCAATATGAAATAATAAAGGCCAATCTTACCTTTATTGGAAAAAATATGAAGAAAACTGCCTTAAATAAGCTGAATGACTTCTTAACTGCAAACAGCCCCAAAAATCATGGGGATGAAGAAGGTCTTGAATGATAATTATCTAAACATTGACTCAGGTAAGACGTCAGTTCTGATGCTACTTGACCTTAATTAAAATATTGTAGACCTTTTTTGGATGGTCTGGAAAACCGGCTGGGGCTATAATTTGGTTCAAATCATGCCTTGATTTTATGAATTTGATTAATGTCTTTATTTTGATGGCTTTTTAAAGCATTTTAAACTGCATTTGTGTATAACGTATACTGAAAAATCACATAGTTTGAGTTCTTTAGGATTAATGGACACAGCCTCCTGTAGCATGACATTATTTCCTCCTCAAGGACTCCAGTGAATTAAAATGGTCCTCTCCAACCACAAGCAGACTTCATTTTCAAACTGAATTATTTGACGAGACAATGATGAATATAAGAAACATGCAGGATCACCTGAGCGACAGGTAATTCATGTATATTAGTCATAAAACAAGTTGAACATCAACCAACTTCTAAGAACAGAAGCTTCATTCCAGTTATTTTGCTTTTTTTGTTCTTTGTGTGTTCGTGCAGCTGATACATCTCACCAGTAAGCCATGATGATGTTCAAGTGTCACTTGAGGGCACATACTAAAGTATGATTGGATTTTTATCTTTGTGAAAGCAAACAAATGGCAAAAAAGAAAAAAAAGGCCAGTGCAAACAAACTCAGGTGGGAAAGCAGCATCATTTTACTCCACTAGAGATAAAAAAAAAAAAATTAAAAAACTATCCTTGCGTTCATGATATTTAAAGAATTTTGATATTATAAAACCATGCCTTCATTGATAAAACAGCTCATCCCCAAACTAGACTGGTGCCTGATTGATCCCCAGTCATGTCCCAAGATGCAATACACTGGTTGCCCCAGCAACTGGTGTGATAAATGACTTTGAGCGTGGGAGGGATATCTGGCATAAAATTCTTTACCAAATCAATATGCAGAACACAATCCTCTGCTGAAAATAAATAAATAAATAAATAAAGAAGTTTAGATCACAAGCAATGAGAATTTTAAACTTAAGTTTAACCATCCACAGAAATGAAAGAAAAACATCAAATCAATGTAAGATAAAAAAAAAAATCAAACATGTCTATTTAATACATGATCCATAACAATACTAACAACAGTTACACTCACGATGGACATTGTGATTTTTTTTCAGTTATTAATGTGTAGTTCAACATATTGACATTTTATGATTATAATATGTCAGCAGCCTTACTTCATAAAACATTAGCTTGCTTTTTTCTCTTGCACTCTTTCTGATTAATATTTAACATTTTTTTCAGACATTGTGCTTTTGGAAAAGCAGTTTGGTTCAAGCTGTGGTAACATAACAGTTAATTGTCTGATTTCTTGATCTTCTCTCTACACTTGTGGAGTTGCCCCAATTTCTTTCAAGGATTATTAAAAATTAATTTCACCGCTCAATCTAAACTCATAATGTCAAGCCCAGTTTTCCTGATTTCTATGCCACTCATGGCGCATCTGTCTGTGACAATACGTGCACAGAGTTTTCGCAGTCCGTACGCTCTCCAGGCAATGGTGGGATGAATGTTTATGAAGCTTTACTGCAGAGCAGAAGAGACTATTCAAATAATGGCCCTTTTGAGTAGTAACAGACCCTTTTTTATGAGATTTTAATGCATCTCACGTAATTCAGGAATTATATGAAACTTTAGATTTCTGAATAAAAGTTGAATGAGTGTGCACTGAAATTACAATATAATATAAAAAACCATGACAAAAGTGTCAACTAATCAGATAAAAGCTTCTTCACAAGTAATCTAATTGTTCAGTTGACCCAAATAAATCCTCTCTTAAGTAAATATGAATAAAATGTGAGTTTTATACTTATATTTTACCTTTTTACACAGTAGGTATTATGAGATTTAAAAACAAGAAGTGACTACTAGCTTTCACGGTATCACAGTTAAATAAGTGCGGATTTTATATCAGATGCTTTAGTTTTTTTTTCAAAATTTGGCCTTTTTGCGCTGATTGTGGCATGATATAGTTGTAAATCTATTAGTTCAGACATTTTCACGAGAATATTTAGTAGAAAACTGAAATCATGATCTTGACTTATTTGAAACACAAATGTATTAGTGAGCTATAAAGAAATACATTTTTAAACGCTCAACGCAACTAAAACCCATGCTGTGCAAAAACATGTTACATAAGCTTCAGTATATCAAGCAGCTCTTTTCTAGGCCATGGAGCATCCTGCATTGATTAATTCCTTGTACACTTACCTCAGGTTCTGAATCTATTAACTGCTTTTCCCTCCTCCTTATCAGGACGGCGAGACCAAAAATATTCCACTTCTGTCCCGTCAGCGTTTGGGAGCTTGAGCAGGGATCCCGACAGATGTTGGTGTCATGGCTGTAACTAAATCCCGCTTCTATCAAACTCAGTATTCTGGATTAAGCATCTCAGCCAATGGCCACATCTGCCACCAAAATAAGTGCTCTGTCAGTGTGTGCGGACTGGTATTTTCTCTGCAATTTGTGCTCTTTTTTTCAATTTTTAAGTTAAATCTTTTTTCTTTTTGTGGTACGAAATATCGGTTAAATAAATACCTAAGTGAAGCTATTTATTACACTGGAGATAGATAGATAGATAGATAGATAGATAGATAGATAGATAGATAGATAGATAGATGTGAGCAGAAGAGTGACAGGGGCCTGGGTCTATCCCCAGCTGCAGACTGTGCAAAGATGCCCCAGAAACAATCCAGCACGATGGTAGTAGTTATAGTTTTGTAGTATAGTATAGTATAGTATAGTATAGTATAGTATAGTATAGTATAGTATAGACGGGAACATCTTCTCTGAGTATGGGTCGGAAGTCCCATACTCAAGTTAAGGTGGGAGATACCTCCACGGGTGGTGGGGAATGAAGGAGAGACTAGTGGTGATTGATGTCGCATTCCCATGAAGATACTGGAGAAGTACGAGGGGATGAAGGAGGAGATAGAGAAGATCTGAAGGCTGAAGACAGCAGTGATGCTGTTAGTAGTTGGAGCACTTGGAGCTATGTCCTCCAAGCTGGGAGAGAGGCTCCAGCAGATCCCAGGAACAACATCAGAGAAGATGCTGCAGAGAACCTTCAAGGTCCCAGGACTCAAGCTTGAAAACTGCAACCGAGCACAGAAGAAAGTGTGAGGGTGGAGCTTTATAAGTATGTTTTTAAATGTATTTATATTTACCTTCTTCACACACCTAAATGCTCTTCAGTAACAAACAGGTAAAACATGTTAACATGCTAACCCACCTGATGATGATCAGTTAATCATGTAGATGTAATTATCAGCACCTGGCTGCTTGCTTCCCACTTAATTACCATCAAAGTGTTAAGGGACATTTATATTTCCATCCATCCATCCATTTTCTGTGCCCGCTGAATCCATTACTGGGTCAGGTGGGTCTGCTGGAGCCAATCCCAGCCCATAGCAGGCGAGAGGTAGGGGTACGCTTATATTTTTCACACATTAATTCTGCATTTACATTCTCTTAAATAGTGACATAGTGGATGTTATTTGAGTCTAATGGTTTTCCTTATTATCTTAGTAGTTCCTGTAATATTAAAAAAAACTTTAGTGTGTGTGTGTTACTTTATTGGTTACCTTTCAAAACATGTGAAGTTCACTAAACAAAATACTGCCAGAAATTTGCGGCTGAGATCAAATTCAACCTTCAGTAGCTGTCCTTGAATCCAAAAGTTGTCTTTTTCTCATTTTTTTTTTTTTTGGGCAATTTCCTGTTTTATTTTCAAATTGAAATAGTCATCTAAATGTATCAGAGATTCTGTGACTTCTGAGGTGTAATTTCATTTTTACATCATTTACAGCTGCTGACTTTAGCAAAGCTCTGAAAGACAAATACTTCCTGTTGAGACCCTCGGGGTCCAGAATGATCTTTAAGATTAAAACATTTAAAGGGCAGCTGATCTTTTGACTGACTTAATTATTTTGGTTAGTCGTTTATTCCTGTTTATAGTCAGCCCATCCCAGCTCTTATCAGGTGAAAGACGAGGAGGACCCCTGGATATGTCACCCCCCCAAAAAAATAGTGAACAACAGCCAAACAATCAACAATCTATTTAAAAATTATGCAAATGCTAAATAATTGTCTTTATAAACTCATTACTTCTCTAAATAACTCAGAATAAGAATGTTTTAATAGATTTTATTGTGCTTTTGTTGTTAATGTGATGCACTTTGTGTAGTTTATATTAAAATCAGTATTAAAAATAAATTAAATCCTGTATCAACAAAGCTTTGAAATTTCACTTTAGTTTCATGAAAGTATATCTCAACTAGTCTTTTTAAATTTATCCAGTTTATAAAAAAACACATTAAAAACTCCCAAACACAGCATTGGTCATCTCATATGGTTTGGCTGAATTGTAATCCCACTTGTTACACTTCTTGTTTATTTTTAATGATATTTTAAGGTTTTTTGAGCTTGTTTTTATTGTAACCAAATACCTAAGGTGCCAGTTTAAAGTCGTCAGTGCCTCACTCAAACATAAATAACGAGATTGTAGATGATTGATTGACGCACTTTTCTGTCAGATCTCGGAGGGCTTTACTGACCTCTTGTGGACAAAATTCACACTACAACCTTTTTGTGATCAAGATTTCAATAATAACCCAAACTCTTATCCTGTTATTTGGTCCAGTTTCAGTAATGTTTAACATTTAACCTCATGTTAAAATGATAATCTGAGTGATATTAGGATCTTACATTTGGGAATTTACTTTAATTTCCTGTCCTAAAGGGTTTGTAAGGTGAGGTGGCATGACTGGCTCTGGGTCCGGTTGTATCTTTGATGAGCATAAAAGCAAATGTCAGAGCTTTTGAAGAATGATCTGTTTGAAATTCATCATGCTTTGCACTAAATGATTTATCAGAGCTCTCCTTGTGACTCGATGTTAAAACCTCACCTGTCAGCTCCAATGACACGTCTGTGAGTAAATGTAAAAAAAATTATCTTCAACTGATCAAGTAAAATCTACATTTTATTAGGAATAAAATCTATACAATGTCCTGGGACATGGTCTGATTTAATTTTTTTGACTGAAGTTTAAGAATTATGTCATGTTAATTTGATCTGCTACTGATATTTGTTATTGTTATTTGTTATTGTTGAAATCTGCAGAAAATCTGCAGAAGCATCAATTATACATGAAATTGAAAACATCAGTTTGCAATTTTCATTCCCAGAAATGCCAAAGAGCTCAATCTGAATCATAAAAGAAACCAACTTTTCATCATAATGGTATTTAGAAAGAAATTAGGTGGTATAAATAAAAAAACTCAGTCCTTTTATCTTCAGAAGTCTGTTCAAACAGAAGTATACAAAAAGTGTACCATGCTTCACAAAATAATGTGTCTAAAACCACCCAATTAATGGCTTGATTTATAATGAAAACTGGAAGAAAAAAAAAACTTATTTGAAAATACAAGATAACGTTTAAGCTTTTTCCAGCATATTAAGGGAAAAAATATATAATTTACTGTTAGTATTAGAAGTACTTTAATGAGTTATTATTTTCATCTTCATAAAATCAGTACAGTGGATGTCAAATAAACCAAATACATATGTATAAATGTATATAGATTATTAATATAGATATCTGTTTGAAGTCCTTCATTTTATTCTATTTTACCATTTTTATTATGAAAGGAAGATATTGTGGCAGGATCCAAACACAGGAGATGAGGACAGTAGGAGAGCAAATCAAAAATCCTTTAATGAGTCAAAACAGAAACACAAACAGGGATCCAAGAAAAAAACTCAAACTACCTTCACAGCCAAAACCACAACCAGGGAGACAAACAGTGAAAACCAGCAGGGAGGAAGGGAAAGACAAGGCAGGATATACAAACAGAACTGATGAGACACAGGTGCAAACAATCAGGGTAGAAGGGCGTAAAGAAAGTCCAACTGTAACTAAACACAGGCACACAGACTTTCAAGATAAAACAGGAACTAGTGAAAAAAAAAGAAAAAGAAAGGAAAAAAAATTACAATTTTATCTTTTCAATTTAATTTAATTTTTGTTTATTTATCTGTATATATATATTTCCCTTGGGATCCTTAGGCCCCCATACCATATCACAGCCTCCACTGTGTTTGACAAAGGACGTGGTCTGTTTTGGTTCAAAAGCTGTTCCTTTTTTCTCTTTCTTCCAGAGTCCAGGTGTGAAAAGATCTGTCTCCTCGGGTCCTAAATACAAGGAACCATCAACAGGTTCTTATTCAATGATCTCAGGCTGTAAAAAGGGTTAAAGGGTGGGATCAAATCCACAATATAAATTGGGGCTTGACCATGAATGGCTCTTAGAGTCAGGACCACAGTTTTAAAATTAATTCAATAGTTGACTGGGAGCTATTGAAGAGCCTCTAAGACAGGAGTTCTAAGATCTTTTCTGTTTCTGCAGGTCAAAAGTCTCGCAGCAGAGCTCTGAACGGACTGCAGTTGAGTCAACTCCTTCTGGTTTATAAGTGTATAAACAGGCAGTTACAGTAATCTAATCATGATGGATTATCATCTCTAACTCATCTTTGCACTGGCATCTCCTTAGACTTCATGCTGGTAGCATCAGTCAAACAGTTTCTACATGTCAAATCAGAGTTTGATAACAACTCCAACTATTTTATCTGCTTCATTTCTCTTACAGCAAAAAGAGAAGAAACCACCAGGAGTCAGTTGACATCATTTTTAGTTATTTTACGAATAAGGCACTTCACATAAAATAAAATAAAATAAAATAAAATATTCTACAAATGCATATATATATATATATATATATATATATATATATATATATATATATATATATATATATATATATATATATA
>JAOWBL010003055.1:0-12769 GCA_028564865.1 Zenarchopterus dispar | reverse complement strand
TGTGTGTGTGTATATATATATATATATATATATATATATATATATATATATATATATATATGTATGTATGTATATGTGTATGTGTCTATGTATGTATGTATGCGTGCATGTATGTGTGTATGTATATATTATCCAAAATATTGTGACAGCAACACACTCAGATGATGCAAAAAATTGACTTGAAATCTAAATTTTAACTGAACTAAATTAAAGGTTGTGGCAATCTGTAGACAGAGTGTTCCAGTTAAATCTGTTTATTATTATTATTATTAGTAGTAGTAGTAGTAGTAGTAATAGTAGTAGTAATAGTAGTAGTAGTAGTAGTAGTAGTAGTAGTAGTAGTAGTAGTAATAGTAGTAGTAATAGTAGTAGTAGTAGTAGTAGTAGTAGTAGTAGTAGTAGTAGTAGTAGTAGTAGTAGTATACCTGTGATAAAGTGGTTGTTATGAAAGGCAGAAAATTGTCCAGGACAGCAACAAGGATCTGAAGCAAGAGGAGGATGGAAATTAGGCCAACAGTGCAGTTAGTCATAGACTTGTTAGTAGATAAAACTGCTAATGAACACTAAGGGTTTTTGTTGTTTTCTTCTGCAGTATCAGAGTTGTGAGATTTGAAAGAAACATATTTAATCCTTTTGCTGTCTTTCAAAACAACTGAAGTCAATTGTTATGTGTTCTCTCCCATTTTGTTTTGGATGTAGAGTACAGTATGCTGGTACTTTTCCTCTGTTTTACTCCACTCTTTCAGCATCTGATGGAGGAAATAGAGGCAAACATTCCGCCATTTCCAACATGCTTCTCCAGCACTTTGAATTACTCAAAGAAATTGGATATTTCTAAAGCAGTCTTTCGAGGACAAACATCCCTCTGCGCGTTCGTTGAGATGAAGTCCATTACTGCTCTTTGGTTTAGAAATTCATCATGTTTGTCACCGCAAACACAAGCAAAAATATGCTTACATTCACAGAGTGGAAATGCCTCAGCTCAGCAGTGTTACGCACAGCTAGTGGGGATTAAGTCAGGGTAACAAACTGAATAGTAAGAAAGACATTTACGCACTTAAGGAGCCTAAGCTTTGAGTGCAAATTTGCAAGATATTTATTTGAGCAAGTCGCAGTAGTTTGAGACAGTTTTTCTGTCAGGTCTTCAACTCTGTTGTGTTTTATGAACTACTGTACCTCTGCTTTCCATCCTGCTGTTTATCTCCACTTGCCCATTTCTTTCTGCACACTCTTTTCCTTTTACCTGTCCTTGCTCCCTCTTACCTACCACCTTGCATCTCCCAGAGAGACTGTGGCGGCTGCTGATGACTCAGGGGAATGTGGGTATGTGCGTGTCAGAGGAGGTAATTCGGGGAATCATTGCCATTCTTCCTTGTCCTTCTATGTGATGGATTACCAGGCTCACAAGAGACTCCACGGCATCTGAATAACTGCCTTACAGGACCGTATAACCCCTCTACAGAACTGGGAATCATTCTTTTGCTTGCATTGATAAGTGTGCTGCCATGTAGCATGAAAACATGCCAATTAGCAATGTTCATTTACAAAACCCTGATCTCAGCACTGGTGTTTGCACAATTCTAAATGAATGTCTGGCAAAATAGTTAGTTTTTCTATGCATAAAGCTTTTCCAAACACTTCGGTCAGCATAACCATGACCCATAATAGTCCTTTGTGTCAATTACCAGCGGAGCCGCCTGCACCTGCAATAACTGACGATTAACATCAGTGAGAGAGTACCTCGTACTCTCCTGGGAATTATCAGTAATTCCATCGATCGGTTCAGGGTTAAACAAACACGTTAGGGTGGCTACAGTTTAGAAAAACACATTTTTAAAGAAAAAACTTCATATGGGTTTTTAATTTTTTATTTGGACTGATTTGCTGCACCAACCGTGAGTCACCCTGGATTTTTTTTTTTCTATTTGAAACCAATGTTTCTAATTGTTTCCAAGAACTCAGAGGTTAAATATACAATATTGTAGTGTATATTTAAAGGAAAAAATATGCATGCATTTGCGTTGGTTGTCATTTGATATACTGAATTCAATGGTTGCATGTGCCTATTGGCTTGAAAACTTCTAGGTTTTCCATGTTTTCCTCCGATAAATAATCCATGTTCAGTGGCCAAAAGGTCTCCTATGAGGAGATAGAAAAGATAAGAATCATTCTCACTCTAGTTTCCCAAAATAGAGAGCTTCATGAGCATCTAGAAGCTTGGTTTCACTATTGGTGTTTGCTTTAGTTCTTTTAAGAACTCTGTTGTTCTAGTGCAGGAAATTGTTACTATATATATATATATATATATATAGCATAGCTTTAAGATTTACATTATGTGAGGCCACAATGGGTTTGGGAAAGCAGGTTGAGGATTACCACAAGCTCCATGAGGTTACCGACCACACTGATAATGATACAGTCAGGATAGTGTGTTGGATCTGCTTTATCAGGAAACCTCAGTAAAAGTCCACTGCAGCTACTCAAAAGAACTGGAATTCATATCATGGTATCAGTGCTTTTTGTGTCTTAAACATGAAATGGCATATGTATATCAAACCAACCCCTTGCATGTCAACATTCTTCATTTAAAATAAACACAAGAAACTTGTGCTAGTTTGATTTCATTTCGGGTACTCTGGTCAACACCTTGCCCTAACCTCTAGACTAAACATTTTGCATCTCATTTAATACTATAAAACCTGGGAACTTAATATACATCATATGCTCAAATTAGCATGCTAGCTAGACTATAATCACATATTGATCATGATAGTGTATAAGTAAATAGCTGTTTATATGTCACAAACACCATCTCTCCTGAAGACAAAAGCAGTTTTCCAATCTGCCGTTGCTACCAAGATTTGACTTTCGTCAAAACTAAGTTCCAAGAACAAAATTTTCCTTGTTACATCTTTAATATCTGTTAGTTTTATGGCACATTACAACTGCTCCGTCATTAAATGTGTGCTGCTGTTCTGTATTTCACTAAAAAATTAATCAAATGAGGGTCATTCCACTTCCACTAAGTTGACGAGATGGCAACCACTGAGAGCATGAAGAGTAAGGCGCGTTACATTCAATTTTCTCACAATTTTGAGTAAAGCACTTAAAGTAAAACGCTTGAAGTCTGATGACAGAACTGTTGTGACAGAAATGACCGTGTGAATGCACTTAAGACCCTCAAAGTAGTAGTGTAGGTGTACAAGTACTTCAGTTGTAACAGCCAAGAAGTCCTGCTTTAAACCAGCTGTCACTTTATGTACACCTAAAACACCTGCACTTAAAGCAGTTTGTCTCCATTTTGCTATTAGTTTTCCTTAATAAGTACATACTTATAACATTACTTACGCATATTACCAACCCTGAATGCTTGATTACATGACTGAATATGTATTCCCACAATACCATACGTCAGTATCAGCTTTATTGTGTCATTAGTTTTTCACTTTCTTAAACAGTTTTACAGACAACATTGTGTGCAGTTTTACAGAAAACTATTAGCAGTTTAAGGCAAGAGAGCAACTTTTTAAAATGAAATAATTCTTGTGGAATATGTTGTGTTTTGAAGGAGCAATATCAGCTCAAGTTGTCTGAGAAAAGGTTTCTGACAGCAGGTTAAAACATCAGTTTCAGTAGGCTGAGCGTGAATGAATACTTCATGTAACCCCGAATCAGAGATCTGCATGGAAGCATGTTATATGTATTCAACTGTTTCTCAAAAAATGTTAAAAGTTTAAGGACTAGGCTGTACTGAACTGTAGAGTTAGTAAGTAAATTGTATTTACGTCACACATTTAAGCACAGCTTTAACAGTTAGACTGTTAAGCGGTTTTTATTGATTTTCTGTTCAGGATTTTTAGAGTTGGTCTGAAATTAGGCATCCATGGTGCAGCAGGTTTTCTTTGCAAGGAAGAGTTCATCCTGCTCCCAACACAGTAATGCTGCAGAGTATCTCACTGCACCTCAGACAAGACAACGGTGCTACCTGTGTCTGCCTGTATATCTGTCAATCTGACCGTTCTGTTCTCATCACAGAAGTACATATCCACTCAACGCTTGACTTTGCAGGACATAATACTCAAAATGGAAAGCAATAATGAGAAGAGGGATAACTGGATTCATTTTATGAAGAGCACAGGTGGTGCTTGGTAGGTTCAAGGGTCAAATAAACAATCTTGTTTTCCAACTCTGAAGGGTCTTTATGTCTAGTTCACTGCGTGTGAATAACACCTGATGGATTATTTTTATTTAAATTTAACACGACTCTGAGGAGGTGAGAGAGTTACGCACCTACTGAAAGAACTCTGGAGTTAGTGGACCCTCGGTGGATTGATTTTGTTCAGAACCCATGGTGAGGATCACTATAAACACCTGCCTCATTTTTCCCCTGGTAGTTTTACTACTTTCACTTGAGAAACCTTTGATTAATGGGTGCACCATAACCAGTTTATCATACAAGGACTGACTCTCCTCTTCCTCCACTACCATGCTCACCTATCTGACAGCTCAGCTGCTCTGTGGGAAGGAGATACGTGTACCATGAGGGTGCAAGGTACAGTTTAGCAATTCTGTTTTAACCACAGCTTGAAGGCAACATGAATATTTAAAAGTCTCATATTTTGCTTTTCATGACTTTCAAAGGTTGAAAAGTGACTTAAATTGTCAAATACTCAGTTTTCAGGGGTTCTAGTTGTCATTTCAAGAAGTGCATGCTTGATTAAGAAGTAAATAAATGTTTAGAAGAAAAATCCCTTGACAACCGTTTACTGCATCTTCAGATTTGTCCTCCAACCTCGAAATGCAGATCGATCCAGCCCCCGTATCTAACCCATGTGACAGCAGCCCCGCCCACTTTAGATGTGATTCAAAGATAAGCATCCTGTAATTATCTCTGGCATGAGACTGGGAGTGACGAGTCTGACCAATGACAGCAGAGTGAGGAGGAGCCTGAACACCATGGTCAAGAAATGGAGCGAGAAATGGAAGATTTAGGCTGCACGAGCTGACAGACTCAGAGAGTTTGAGTCACAATCACAGTAAAATCGCTCTATTATGGTGCTTCATCAAAATGCATGAGGATCAGAATGGCATAATTTGGGAACTTTACCTCTGCAGAATACCTGCGTAATTTCACATCTGAATAGTTTAGTTGGGTTCATTCGAGGTCTGCAATGTTTGCATCGGTGGTACGGGTCACTTGAACTGGTCTGCCATTTATCAGTCACTGTCCTCAGTGAGCAAGTGAGCAGTTTGTTCAGATTTTGAAATCTAACTTTATAAACTTGCTGAATGTTTTTCATTCAATTATCTCAAGACACTTTGCACAGAAAGCTTTCAAAGTTTACAAAGTTAAATATAATCCAGTAAAATCCAAATTATACTCCACTTCAGTCCAAGTCATTGTTTTTCAAACATACTTTTTGTAATGTGACAAAAATTTAAAAAAAATCTGCACTGCTGTGACTTCAACTATATTCCATACAAATTAAATTCATACATAAAAATGCGACCCATTTCTTTATATTAATAAGTATTAAGCCCAATGATGTGAAGTTTTCTATTTTTTTCCCATTTCTGCTACATATTTACAGTGGGCATCATTGAAAAAATGGTAGACATGTCTCTTCACCTCACAGCCCTCGCATCCCTGATGACCTCAAGGGGTTATAAGGTCTTCCCAAAATTCACCCATCATTCAAAGCAGAGTTAGTTCATGAAAACTAAGACTAAAACTGAAACTGACAGTGAAGAAATAATCCAGTGAACTGAAATAAAAACTAAAACTAAACATTTTTATAAAACTAAAACTAAAATGAAATAGAACCACAGGTAAAATTGACTTTTCGTTTTCGTTTAATGCGTCATTTTTTTATGTTTGCAGCTTCATATAATTACTAATTCTTTTTTGTAATTCTAATTACTTCAAAGAAATAATAAAGGCTTTTTGTTCTGTGTGCCACTGTTGATAGGATCCCATAATCTGAGATTTGTTTCGGTTATCTGTCAGTCAATATTCCAAAAACTAAGACTAAAACGAAACTAAAACTAAAGTAAAATGAACCAATTTTTCAGAATTACAACTAAACTAAAACTACTGATGTGGTTGTTAAACTAACTAAAACAAAAGAAAAATAATCAAACAAACTGAAAAACAAAAACAAAAAAATTTAAAACTCAAAACTATTATAACTCTGGTCCAACGAAAACAAATTATTCTTTGAACACTGTTCTTTTTTCTAAACTAAACAGTGCAAAACATCATCTAGTGATACATTTTCTGAAAAGATGCTGTTAGAACTTTAAAGGCAATCGGATGATTGACTCTGTTTTCGGACGTAATGGACGATATGGCTTTTTAAACAAGATGGACAAACAGAGGAGATCTGCAGTAAATGGAGAGAAAAAAACTCAGAAATTTCATTAAAGAAGTTCCACTAACCACTAAGTGCAAGTTCATGGACACAGAGATTCAGCAGAACCAGTAAGAACACCCACACCCATCACAGGAAGATGAATAGCCAATTCAAACTTAGTTAACACTTGCACACTTCAGCTTTTACGCACACAAACCACTGGGCTTGTTCAGCTCACCTTAACCAACTGATACCAATTTAATTCAAATGTAATCATAAGTATTCATCACAGCTTTCATTTTTATGTTTGGTGAGAAACACTTAAGGTGAATATGAGGTTGAGGCTGCTTCATGCTGCCTTACAGCACCCCCATTTCCCTGAGCTATCACTGCCGTATACTATTCCTTCCACTGAAAGATCTTAATTTGTGGTAAATATTCACTGCAGAGAAAGCTTCAGAGGCCGAATCAGTCTGCTCAGTGGGATGTTTCCATTTCCCATCACCATCCTTCTTTTTTATGTTTTTTCCCCCCCATCATATGTATGACCTTTAAAATCAGCAGAATGGAGGGCAGCTTCTGTTGGGGTTTAATTATAAACTGACACAAGGTCACATCACATCACTGAGGGCTCTTGCGTATTATTCAAAGATTTCAGGCTGATGACGTCTTGTTGCTAGGTTACTACACTTGGACAGATGAGGAAGAAGTGTATAAAAGAGTAGAGAAATTAAATTCGGCAAGGACTGTTATATATATATATATATATATATATATATATATATATATATATATATATACTCTCTGATTATATCAGCATGCCTATTCACCTTAATAATAATGTTTTTTTTCCAGCATGTTACTAATAAAGACAGCCCTACTGCAAGATAAATCATGTTAGAAATTGTTAAAGAAAAAAAAAGATGCCATAGTACATCTCAGATTCTACAGACGTACGTTAGCATAGAGTTAGAGAAAATACTGAACTAGTATATTTATTGGGAAAAGTTCTAGGACAAAGCCTCCACTGTGGAAAAAAAACAAAAAAAAGAAAAAATGGTAGGATGGCTTAGGTTTGCAAAGTTGCATCTTAACAAATCAGACTTTTGGGTCAGTGTCCTTTGACCTGACATGATTAAAGTGGTATCGTAAGACCCCAGTATGCAGCACCATCTTTGGCAAAAACTAAATGTAGAATTTCAGCTCAAACACCTCCTACCAGCTGTTATTGTAGTGGACAGGTGATGATTTAGACTGATTTGTAGCCACAGCATCTGGGCACGTCACAATTATTCAGTAGAACCATTTACATCGCTTTACTGCATGATAAACTACTCCAGGAGATCTGTCTCACAGCTAAAACTTGGTTGAAATCGGGTCACCCAAGAGAAAAATGACTACAAAGAACACCAGCAAACCCACAGCAGGATGGCTTTATAAAAGTCCGTTCAAAGTCCAGCCCTTTGGAAACACTTAATGATTGACTGAAAGCTTCATTGAACCAAAGAACCATCAAAAGGGGAAATAAATATACCCCTCAACAATTTTAGAAACAATATCACAATGAAAACATTGCAAGCTATTAATGGACAAAGTGGACCTAAAAGCTCTTGAATTGAATGTTGTTTTTTTTCACACACAGCTTCTCCAATGCTTCTGACTAGTTTTTGTTACCTAATGTACACAGAAATGTGTAATATATTATTGTTTTGACCTTATATGAAGATTTTGTAATAACTCATCCCAACCTGATGTTTAAACCCTTAGAACTGTGCTGTTTAACCTAAACAGTTTAATGGTCCCCACATTGTTTCCCACCTTACTCCAAATGCTTTCATAACCAAAACAGCAAACATATATCTAAATCCAAAGAATGTCCCTCCTGCTAGTAGTTTTCTTTATGAAACTGTGGAGCAGTTTTGAGTTTTGAGCTCACATTGTTCAGGATCCATAAATGGATGTAATTTACCCCTCACATTTTTTTTTCTTTTTTTAGCATATTGAAACTTGAGCAAGCAGATGGCTGCAAACTTAATTCCTCGTGGCATCCTGATCACATTCCAACACCCCAGTCCTACTGGGACCAGTGCTCTCATTTCCTACATTGAGTGCAATAACACAAGTTTCCTCAGTGGACACTTATCAGGTGTTAATCTGTCTGCAGACCCTCGGGGCGACTGGCCTTAATGGCACTCTTGTGAATTATTAATTCAGTCGTGTTTGGTGCATTTACGTATCAAACGATCACAAACGGCAATGAGAAGGGTGATTTGAGGCTCACATCTTCTATTTGTAGCCTGCTGTTGCAGATGGTTTACCTTTGAAATGTGAATACCTTTTTTTTTTCTTTTTTAATATCCTTCACTTTATACTTCCCAGCTGTGTTGAGTAAAGATATTATTTAAACTCTACCCTTTTGGCTCGTTCTTGTCAGCGTTATAAGAGCAAATTTGGACCACATTTTTAAAGTCTACACTCCCCAGGGAACAGTGACATTTATCTTGAAATAACCTTTAGTCAAACGGCTCTCAGTATCTCACTGCAGTAGCTCAGTCCTATTGGGCTTATCATATAGAGAGGATATAATGAGGAAAACAGACAGAGGCTTCAGGAGGCCCTTTAAAAAGCCACAGAGAAGCAGCGGCCTTCCTGTGTTTATAACACAGCGACTCCTGCGTGGGTGCAAGAGTAAAGGTTGATTATCAAGAGTAACACAATGAAAAGGGGTTCAGAAATAATCAAGGAGGTGCTTTTGTTTCACCAAAAGTGGCCTACTGTTGGGCCCGTTTATCCTTCTGCTGGCAGAGTTTTCTTAATCGATGGCCACAGATGTGATAATCTGCATTATCAGAGCGCAGAGTGTCCCACATTTATGTTATAACAATACAACCTTTGTGGTTAGAGGAGATAAAAATGGCATTTTAGAATAAGAGTTCTCAAGGAAACATATTGCCCCCTTTAAGTTGAAGGTGGGTCATGCAGATAAAGATGGGAAGACTGAATAAATCCACTTTGAGACTAAAGTACGCTGCAGCTTTTGACCACTATAAAATTGAAATATGTTCCCATGCAGTTTCTGTTATATACTTGCATCTAATATGTCTATCCTCATTTTTTTCCTCATAGCATGTACTTTTAGACACTTGGTAAATCAAACTAAATTACTGTTTTGTCCCCTGAAATCTGAATAGGTCATTCATACATATAGGTTCTTGCTTTTTCCCATCTCTGTCTCTCCTTCTTTAGTATAAGTAATAAATAGTACTTTCTCTCCCACCTCTTTTTCATTTTTTTTCTGTTTTTCACTGTATGTATAACATTTTCCCCCACTACGGCGTGGATGAACCGGTGCTGACAGCCGGTGCTCAGACTTCAACCATGGTACTTCACGAAGCAATCCTCCAGGAAGGTTTCGGCAGTCAGATGTAACTTCCAGCTAAAACAATTCCATCATAAGTCATCGTTGAAAGTCAAAACATTACAGAGGGTCTTCTGTGCAGCAAATCACAAGGTGGCATTCCCTTTGGAGAAACGGCACGTCAGTCTGAGACAGGGGAGCTGTGAAGTACCTCCAGCCTTCTTCTGTGAAGTGTGGAGCGGCTGTGTGAAAGGTTTATGGTTCAGAACACATATTTCAGATTAAACACTTCAGTGGTTAGATTATTCCTCCATGAGTGAAGGTGAAGTTCACATACCAACCCACGCTGCTGGCAGTCTGCACGCTGACTTTATTCTGCCTCATTCTTTACACCGGAGGCACCCGAGGAAACAAACACCTGCATAAAAACGGTACCTGCAAAAGTTAATTTAATAAAGTTAGAAGAAGAGCTTTCTAGGACTTATTTGAGTTCTTCTACATTTTTTCCACTCTAAATTTTCCATATTTGCCCCATTTTAAACTAAGACAGCCACTGATATTTTGCATTACTTATGCTAAATTTATCAAAAAAAAAAAAGAATTTGAACTCAAATTTGAATTTCCATGTATGTTCCTTAAGCCAAGGCATTATACTGTATAATAACCGTGCAGACATGCAACTGTGCATGAGTAGCCACAGAAACATCAAGTCCACTTGATGTGATATTTTATTATGACACTTACCAGAACGCAAAGATGATCTATGTGATGTAACACATATTATAGGCATAATAACTACACAAAACACTTGTCATCTAATCTCATTATACATAATAGCTGTAAGGTGATACATCTGTGGAAAACAGCACATTTATTTCAACAGTCTAAGAAAATGGGTTTTTTTGTTAGCGGATTTACTTGCCACAGATGCTGCCATCGTCTCTCTCTCTCTCTCTCTTTGTCTCATAGTCTGTTACATTTATGATTTGAGTGTATTTGCCCTTGAACGATGCAGCCTCTCCACCATCAAAAGATCTCTGAAGTGTCAGCATCCTCCTGCCTCCTCCACCCTTTGGAAATCACCCTTCCTGTTAGAAAACATTGGCAGTTGACATTCTGTGATCAGCTCAGCTAAAGAATCCCATGAGCTGAAAAATACACAGTTTTTTTGTTTGTTTGTTTTGCTTTTGAAGTCTTCTTTTTCTCTCACCTGCACTTGTTTGATCCAGTGCCAATCATGAAAGTAGTTTTTACATCATCTGTGTCCTTCAGTTGCTGCTCTCTGTGACAAGGGCTATTTATGCCATTTGCAGAGGAAAATCCTTAGATTTAGATTTAGTTTTCTAAAAGTCGAAAATGTTTGGTATTAACTTCTGAGTGTGTAGCACTCAGAAGCATCATTCGTTCTGAAGTGGGAAGGGTATGAAAGTACTTAAAAGCAAATTGAGTGCAGCCAAGTATTTTTAACATGATCTAGTAAGTTCACGATATGAATGTGCTCGTAGGTGACAGAAACAAACGTGCTTGTAATGTGGTCTCTGATGAACGATGCGCTAAAAAAAATTTAAATGCACCTCTGCTAAAAATAATCATTTAAAAAAACGGTTTGGTTGAATAAACTGGGCACTCTTAATAACAGTGGAGATGTATCGAGTTACAGTATAAAATTGCTGTATTTTGACTTTCTGGCCATGTAAAAGGACACCTCATATTTATCTTCCAGCACAGGTTCCAAGTAGGATCTTAACGGAAAAGACTCGAAAGGGAAGCATTTAAACAGTATGATATATGCTGTTGGTGTTGCCAGCAGTACTATGCTCCCTAACACACTCCTCGCTCTTTTTATTTGTGTAACTGTTTTTACGGGCTACACTGATGCAATTCTCTGCAATGATTATCTTAATTTCAAATTTGTCAGTACAATCATTAGAGGTGTTAAGTACATGTGCAGATATTAAAGTAACTGTACTGAAGCTAACTACAAATCCAAAACTGTAAAATCATTAAGCTTTTGACATGTAGGACTTTTATACTGCTGGATAACCACCTATATTTGTTTTTTTATTATTATATTAGAGGTAGACTGATTAATGGGATGGCAAAGTTTTATTTTTTTAAATTTTTTTTACATTTTTGGCATCTGCCATAGAGGAACCCATATTAGCCAACCTCAAGATAAAATGCACACATTTAATTCTTTCCTTTAAGAAAAATTCACAAACTAATGTTTTTAATTAGGATTCCATAATATTTAGGTTAAAGTGAGTCAGTTTTATGAATTTTCTATTTGTAACTTAATGACAGGGAAAATAAATATGCATATCATAAAAGGTAGGGTAAGAGTTTCTAAACTATTTCTAACCCACCATTATTTCCTCACTATCTGCTAGCTCCCCATCTTGTGACTTTAGGGCTGTAGGAATAATTGCATTTGTGATAATATTGCGCTATCATAAAATGCAATTTTGTAATCACATCGTGAGCAATTATAAGTTTGTCACATGTAAGAGTGAGCGAAACGGTGGACTGCACTAATTTTTCACGCTCCGCTTTAATCTGTTTTGTAAGGGCCTCTGGCTCGACACTTTAGTCTTGAAGATGACCAGCACATCCACAGTGTGGGATGATTTGAGCTTTTTAAAAGAGAAGATGCTGTGCTCCGTAGTGTCGCTCCATATGAGCAGAATTTAAAATGGTACAGGCAAAAACAGGTCCTTACCTAAGCTCTGATTAAAATTATCAATATTCTAGAGCTTAATGCTGATTTCTTTTTTTTATTCCTTTGAGTAAGTCAGAGACATCGTCACTCATCAGTCTCAGTTCACAGGTCGAGGGTAAGAGATTTGTCATTTATGTGAGCTTGAAAAGAGATGCTTAAGAGGTGCTAATATCAGGTCAGTATTACCTTTCTTTGAGCCTTTTGGTAAGTTTCGATGTCCCACTTTAAAATGGAGCAGGAGAGATGTGTGCTAACAATTAACTGCACTCTAGGTAACACAGATGATTATCTTCATGCCACATGGTCCTGTCCTCCCGTTTATGGCTTCTGGTCAACAGT
>JAOWBL010003054.1:0-12769 GCA_028564865.1 Zenarchopterus dispar | reverse complement strand
CCAAGGTCCCACCGAGATTTGAACTCGGATCGCTGGATTCAGAGTCCAGAGTGCTAACCATTACACCATGGAACCCCGCTGCTAAACAAAAATACCATGAAAATTTCCGACAAAGTGTATTCAATACAGATGAAGTTAAATTGTAGTTTAACTGTGTCACATTATATGAAAAACGATGAATAAATCGATCAAAATCCATCTTATTTTAACCTTTTTTGTATTTTATCATTGATAGTGATCAAACAATTTTGTTTTATTTTCTATTTATATATACACAACTGATGCAGAGGTTGTATAAGACAAATCTTTATTTGTCCCATAATGATTACATTCCTATGTTACTGCAGCAAAGGTATCAAAAAGAAAAAAATCCATACCAATGATACAAGCTAACTATTGCATTTTTGCATTGCACAATTAAATACCCCCAGCTAAAGGGTCTAGTAATGATCAATGGTTCATTTGGAGCAGCTCCGATTGTAAAGCCTGGGGAGAAAAAAAACCTTTGATATCGTTCCTTCAGACACTAACAGAGCTGCTCAAGGATGACTGGGTGGGGTCGGAGGACGGTGGGAGCTGTTCTCCAGCAAGGACCATAGTTTGGTTATCAACCTCCTACATCAAGTCCAGGGGTGTCCCCAGAACTGAGCTGGCCTTCCTGATCAGCTTATCCAGTCTTTTCCTGTCTGAAAACAACCAGATCACTCAATAAAAGCTGAAGCCGATCACAGTCACAAAAAAAGGTCTTTAGTAGTGTTTCCTCCACTCCAAAGGACCAAAGTCTCCTTAGAGTCTGCTCCATCCTTTCCTGTGGAGAGCATCTGTGTTATCTGACCAGTCCAGATAACACAGATAAATCAGTGCCTGCAGAAACCCACCACCAGCTCTTTGATGCTACGTTGAAAATTGGAAAAAAATGTTCTGTATCAGCACAAATTATGTTGGATCACTTGTATATTAATTATATGGATAATATGTTATGCTTATTCCCCTTCTACACACACACACAATGACCCAAATGAAAAAAAGAAAAACACAATGTCTTTGTTAATCTATCATTAATTTATTTAAAAACAACATCTAATAATGCCAATTGTGCTTTGTTCAGATAAAGCAGGAACAAAAAAAAGTGACATTTTGTGAGTAGCTGGTGAATTTTCTTAAATTAACAACACATTCTCTCCACTCACATATATATATTTATATTTTATAATCTACAGAGTTCTTTCGGATTCCCACGTGAAATAATTAACATGCACGAAATACAAAATAAAACAAAAAAAAAAACAGAACAAAGAGCACTGCAGTGCATTAAAAGGCACGTGCTCCCCAGATACAGGTATGTTTTTCATCTTTACATGAAGTATTAAAGTGAGATGTTGTTAATGCAGCTCCAGAGGCAATGAACGTCAACAACTCCCACAAGCAGTTCATTAAAACAAAACAAACAAAAACAAAATCATGTTTGTGCTGACCCCATCAAGTATTCTACAATATCACACTGACCTTTTCAGGAAAAGATGAGATACATTCGAGAGATTTATCTCCTACACATACAGGTGTCTTTCTCCTAATTCACAAACACACACTCCCTTGTAAGACACCACTCTCAGAATAGGCAGAGATTACATTGAAGAGCTGATGATTAAAGGCGAGCAGAGGAAACATGCAGTACAGTACTTGTAGTGGTTTTGATCTTGGCTGAGTGGCCCTTTTTTATTTTCATTTTTATTTTGAGGCCTCTTACAGACTGTGGGCTCAGAAATGCTGCAAATCTCAAAACGGACTTAAATGAGTTTCAGCACGAGTGCTCATTCGCACTCTTATCACATTCCCATTTAAGTTACACACTTGCCTGACCTTCAGCCGGCTGTAGCTGTCGAGTACCAATTCACAACCAGCTTTGCAAACACAACCGAACTGACAAGCTGCACTTAAATATGCAGGTTTAAAATACGCAATAAAGTCGTATGTTCAGAAAATGAACTTTAAACTGACTGTAACCAGCAGTATTGTTACTCATCTGAATGCTTCATTCTTATAAATCTTCGTACAATCACCGTGGGATTATTAATCCTTCCAACCTCGACAAGAGTTCATCACTTTCTTTGATCCTTTCAAACATGCTTCTTTTCCTCTGTTTCGTAACATACAAGTTATTTTACATTTAAGTGTAAATTCTATTACACTTTTCACTAAAACTGCTTATGGAAAAAAAAAACATGTAAATTTCAATTTTCTTTGTCACAGTCTGAAGTTATTTTACGATGAACAGAACGTTTTGCCATCAAATGTGCAGTGCAGCTGAAATTTAACTCATAACCAACTTTGTTCTTTTGATTTTTGCGAGAGGACCGTTTTTCTGATACAAAGAAAATACTGAAATAACCTACTTTAATTTAGTGGTAGTTTAAAATGCAACATGTTTATGATTTTGTGAAAGTAAGTAAACAACGTTGAATTTTTTTAAAAAGTCAAGCCTACAATCATCAACAACAAAAACTTCAGTTACCTCACAGTTAAAGACGACTGCATTTTTACTGTAACCTTCGCTGCTCCCAGGAACAGTCTTCTTCTTGTTCTTCGTGGGTTTTTTTTTTTTAAAACATTTAAAGAGAGACTCGGCGGTTCTCACAAACAGGCAACTTTCAGCAACGTGACCCAACAGTGAACATGTAACTATTCTTTTTACAACACTAACAAATATTGTATTTCTGGCGCAAACTAGCTCACCTCAGTAACGGTGCAACAACGGATTGTACAGAATGTGTTCATAATAAAGAAAAAAAAAAAACCTGTGATAATCCCAAATCGCAGAGATGGTGATAAGCCAAATGTTTGCTTTACCTGAAATGCATGATCTGTCTGAGCAAGCAGCATTTGAGTGTGTGTATATATGATGGCTGGTATAATTGCTTTTTAAGTGCTTTGTGATGTAACATTCATTGAAAAGTGAAAATTGCTGCAGGACAAAAAAAAAAAAAATTTTTCATCAAAATCCTTGATGAAAACTAAATGAATGCACTTAAAGATCAGTGGTTTAAAAGCACTTAACCTCAGGTTTAAGTGATTTTAGACCTCAAGTATACCAGAACTGGGTGTGTTTTGTATTTGCTGAATAGATATATTTCTGAATGGTTGAACCGTCTTGTTGCTAACTGCTTTGATAACTTTAACCAGAAGTTGTAAAGAACTGCTGACCTTGACTGAACTGACAGATTTAAATGTTATTTTGAAGATTTGAATATGTACACATTTTGCCGGGACACTGCACCTCTCAGATGTTCCGACAGTTTTCAGTCAAATGTTCATACATTTTATCCTTATGACACCAGAGCGCATGTATTTACATGCACTACACACAAGTGGCATTTCTGCTGTGATATACTATATGTACAAGAGTCTCTTGAAATGAGTTTTTCATGAAACTACATTTTAACATTTTCTACCGTTTGATATCAGAGCACGCTAAAGAGATTATAGCAATTTTAAAACGAGCACAAAGAGTCAACAGAAAATGCCTCCAGTGTTAGTTATGTTTACAGTTATTAACTATATGCATATTTTACCAGTTGACTCGGGTATAAGGCAGCTTCTTTTGTTTGGATTGTTGTAAAAGGGATTTAATTTTCTAGCCAGTTTGAGTAGGTTTTTTTTTTTTTTTTGTCTTTCTTTTAGTTTAAAATTTTCTTCACATTAAAACTAACTTTGCTGGCAATACTCCCGAAGACAGGCTGATTCCTGGAAGTACTTTTTCAAAGAACTATACATGCGTATCATTAACTGCAGACAGTCGGAGAAACTGGAACGAAATAGGGAAGACTGGCTTCAAGTCGCTTCCAGCTAACAGCCAACAGTTAGCGGCTTTTACACGAAGGCACTTCCTGGTAAAGCTTTCCACAGAGTAGCACCTGGGATTGTTTAGAAGTAACCAGTAGAAGCCCTTTATTGGAAGGTGCCTGGGTCTGAAAGGTGTGTCCGTCACAGCAGGATGAACCCCAAGATGTACTGAAGGAGTTTATTTCGATTGGCTTGAGGTAGAAAGGTGCTGCTGAGCTCCAGAGTTGTCACCTTGTTCTCTTTTCTCTCCTTCAGGACCTGGAGAGTCATCACAACAAAAAAAGACACGAGTCAATTCCAGCCAAAAGGACACTGGTCAAACTGAGCATAACTACTGAAAATGTTTGTGTAAACTGTGGTCACAACTGAAATGAAATCTGTTTACCCCAAGCTCTTTGAATGTCCTCACTGTGTTCTTGACAAGATAATGAGTTGCACTTTCTCCTAAGGGGAAAAAAAAAGAAAGAGAGAATATGATTAAAAGAACTAAAAAAAACAGGAAGTGAGTCTGAAAGATGAATTTCAAATTTCAGTGTTCAGGGTGTACAGAAATGATGCAGTACTACCGTAAGCAGCCACTCCTCTCTCTGTGCGTGTGAGCAGGTATCTGAAGAGCCTCTGCGTGTATTCGGACTCGGACATGGGCTGACTCAGACTGTGCACGAAGATCGCAGCCCCGCTGTAGGCTTCCAGCACCGGGCTGAGCAGTCGCTGAAGGAAGACGAAGAACTCTTGGTGCTCCGGTAAAGCGCTCACCTTATTGATAACAAACGCAAGACAGTTGGTCCGTTAATGCCATGTGAAGAAAAACTGCTTAAGAAGTTAAAAGTTAAGTTTTCTTTAAGACAAGTATCATAAGTGACTACTCCCATCCTAATCACCACCTGTTCAGCGTGCTACCAAAGAGACTATGAGGACCCAAACAGGCACAGAAATAGCTTCTTCCTACCTGCAGTCAGAATACACAAGTACACTAACACCGCTTTCTTGATGTACAACATTTCATTATTATTCCCCATCTGCAATATTACAGCATCATTCATAGTATCATACCGTTTATCATTCCCGATTTGTATTATTATAGTACTAATATTGCTGTTCAATATTACTCACTCTTGATGTATACTATTATAACACCCCCACCTCATGATGTGCAATACTCTTATCTAATGCCCTCTGCATATAGCTCATACTCTTCTTTCTTTTATTTATAAATCTAATCTGTAACACGGGAGTTGTTGCTCTAACAATGCTGCTGTCAGGAAACTGCACGATGACAATTAAAGGTCTTGAATCTAAAATAAGACCTTTAGGTAGCGGTCTCGCTGCTCCTCTCCAAAGTCACTGTCCTCATCTTCTTCATCGCTTCTCCAGGAAAGGGGTTCGGAGAACTTTTTGGACCAAGGTTCCTCTGTTGGGCTGGGGCTCAGTTCCTCCTGGTCCTCCTGATGCACAAAGAACAATTTACATCATCTGAACCTTTGCTGATAAACAGTTTATCATTGATAAAGCTTTACAAAACGATTTTCATTAATTACAACAGTCTGTGTTGCTTCTGTGAACAGTTGGTAGAGTTTAGTGTCTTGAACTCACCTCTGCTACGTAGAGGATTCCATACTGGATCAGCCGGGTCACTGCATCATGGAAAATCTGGTAAATTGTCTGGCAGGGCTAAGGGACGGACAAAAAGACAAATGAATGGCACTGGTAATGACACTGGTCAAATTATCACACCTTTAGAAGAATGTTGGTGACATGTTAAAGTTCTTTTGGTGGTCAAGTGCAGAGGCAGGAAAGATGCTGACAATATGAAGAACTTACTGGTGCTACGGCCACCTCATAGATGAGGAAGTGGGAGAGACCGGCGGCTTTGCGGATCAGCCTCTCTTGACTGAGGAGGAGACTACTGGGATCCTCGGGCTGCTGATCAGACTCTGACTCCATCACTAGCTCTCTCTGCAGCGACAGGATGCTACACGCTGGAGAAAAATGTTGAAAGACAAGGCAGGAAAAAAAAAAAAGAAAATGTATGTATTTTAAAAATCCAACCTGATGCAAAACACAATGTTTTAGATGACATCAGACTGTACCACAGCAACCTGGAAATTACTATCATTTTATGGTGACTTGAACTGACTTTGTTACTTCACTTGTGACTTCTTTTATTTGCACAGAAAATTAACTATCCTATAAATGTACACAAGTTAACTGTCCTAACACTTTCACCTTATAATAAACACTAACTCTTATTTTATTTCAATTAATTTACATATCTGTCATTTTGTGCTATTTTTTTATGCTGTGGATACACTTGAATTTCACTCTGGGGATCAATACAAGGATAAGCTTATCTCCCAACGTACCAATAATTGCATCAGAAATGAAGACATGGAAAAGGCCATTGCAGTAGAAGTTGAGCTCAAAAAGCGCTGGCACCGTTTGACTGGGGGCGATGGTAAACTCTCCATTGCGATTGGCGCTGCTGGTCACATTGACGCAATTGCCCAGGAGGTGGAGGGCACGCATTACAACATCCTCAGAGTTGCCTGAAAAGCCCAGGTCGAAGTCCCGTGACAAAATCTCCTCCTTCATGTTGAAAAAGTCCTCCACGAGTTTGGACAGCACAACCCCCTGGAGGAAAAGACGAGGGAAACCACAAGCTTGGAAATTCTGAATCAAAAACCAAGATTCTGTTAAAAAAAAAAAAAAAAAAAAAGCCACCACTCCAAAAAGGGTTTGATACCATTAGTGCTTTCTACCTTCATGCAATAATGTCTGTGTGCCTGTAGAGGGCAGAGTCTCATCACTCATATACAGCGCTGCTCAATGGACCAATGTTTATAACTGAGAAACATCAGGTGAATTAGAAATGATGCAGTGCTGCACAGTGCTGACTTGACATGACCTATTATGACCTTGAAGTGATGCATTGTGGTTAGGGTAATCTTGACAAGCAGGACCATAGAATGTCACCTTATCACATGACATGAAAACCTTCAGGGAGTAAGGCGGTGGCTGTCAGGGCCGGGCACGTGTCGTAGTTGCTATCCCTCGGCTGCACCTACTGGGATCTCGCCTCCTGTGCCTTAAGTTTTCTATGTCAACACCAAACACTGTGATTTTGATTTTTGTTTATTGATCCAGAAGTCATGCATTCGAGTCATTTTTTAAAAATACTTTTGAATTCCTTTCTAGCGATGCAATTTGATCATATTGTCAAGACAGAATTCAAAAAGAAATTTGTTCTTTTAGCCACTATTCCCCTGAGATCAGCCACTGTTGGCAACTTGGTCGCGTTACACCCTTTTACGCTCATCGTCTTACTCTGCTGGCAGCTCCAGTCGTCTGTGAAGTGAGCTGCAGGTAGCAGAACGTGCACTCAGACGAATCTATTCAGTACTATGGTGTATATGTACAGGTACAATTGAAGGAGCAGAAAAAGAACAGAGGGTGGCACACCATGTGGTGACAACAACAGGAAACAAGAGGAAACGGTGCAAAGAAGCAGATTTACCTGTCTGTGCCTGTACAGCAGCAAACACGCCACAATATGGGTCGACATGATCGCTGATGACTTATTAGCCGCTGTGTGGGGAGGAGAAATGGTCGAATGAGCTACACAACCAAAAAATAGCACCCACAAGTGATCTGCTTGTTCTAAGAGTGAAACTAGCAGTAAGCATAAGTGTGTGTGTGTGTGTGTGTGTGTGTGTGTGCTTATTTAATACTATGCAAAAGCAAAGAGAATAGCTGAAAGACCAGCTTCAAATATTTTTAATTCAGTTAAAGTAAAATGTATTCATCTGGACCCAAACCATAAAAGCAGGACTTTCAACTAAATTTAAACAAAAACAGGGTTAAATTTGGACTGATAATACCTCTGAGTGATAAAAGACCATGCGTGTGTCTGAGGACAAAGGTTACTAGAGGTCATCTCGAGTGCGGTGTGAGCCCAGAGGTGCAAAACATTAGTGATGAAAACTGGTACTGCATTCTTCACCTCCTCCGTTTCCATCCTCCCCATTCTTCCTATTGGCTAAAAACAACATGCCATCCAGCTCGAGGCCCTGCGATTGGCCGGGCCGTAGAAAAGACTAGAGGAGGAGAATGCCCAGCACTGAATGTGCTGGGGAGAACCGGTTTTTTGTAGTGTTACTCCAGGACAAAGCACCCTGAGTGATGAGAGGTGGATGGGTTAAAGCTTTGCTGTGTTGGATTTCAATTAATGGAGCGAGGACGAAGGATAGCGTTTCCTGGGGGGGTTCATTTGTAAACAGGTGCACAAAAGATAAAAAGGAGGCTTTTTTTCTTAAAGGAGAAAAAAAAAACCTCCTCTGAAGCAGCAAACATGTTTGAATATTTTCAGTAACTGAGATAAGTTTCTTAGTAAGGCTGTGAGTATTCCCTCTATAGGGCACTCTAGCAAATCCAAAGATTGGGGGTTTCTTACTGAAGAGAACATGCTTGGCCAGGTTGTTGATAAGCTGTCGTCGAAAGATCTCGTCAGCCAGCTCTCTGTCCAGCTGCTCTTCTTGGCCGTCAAACAGCTGGGCATCTGGCCTGGAAGAACGACAACAAATATGTGTTTTATTGTGGTCTATTATGTGGTAAGCATAATTTAAAACAGCAGTTACACACAATTTCATTCAAAACCAATTCATTCACAAAACGGTTTCCTTCTGTTCAGCAAGAACATCTAATATACTGAACAATTTCTTTTGAATAAAAAAAATTCCCACGGAGGCTACAATTACATTTGCAAGGACTACTGTATGCATAATTTCCCTAGAAATAGATATATATATTTATATAAGTTAGAAAAACACATGAGAGATAGCAATGTTTGTAAAAATTCAGAGCAACAGGGAGTATAAGGAAAATAGTCAAAAATACCAAGAAAAAAAATCCATAAATTTTGACCCAAAAATAGCTTAATAGTTAATTATCAGATTATAGAAAGATTCTGCTTCATTTATGAACAGATTAGATTAGTAACACTTTCACTTTTTCATCTGTGAACAGATATATTAAAAAAATGCTTGAACCTTCGTACTTTTCTAAGTCATCTCTTAATGCTGTAATCTATCTTGTCTGAGTTAATACATACCAAATGTCAATATGGCCGTCTCGACCCTGAAACTATCTTTTTTTTATTTTTTTTAATTTTATTTCCAGACTTATGACCTTGTTTCAGTTTATCTCAACAAACCACATCACACTAAAAGACATGAAAAGTTACTTGGCTTGTGTGTTAAACGAGGATTCAATGCCATTTGTCTATAAAGTGATAAGATGAGTTTTAATAATCTTTACTGACACATGATCAAAACCCCAGTCATGGTGGGAGATACTGCAGCTGTCCTTGTGAAAGCTCTATATAAGTGTCTCAGGTTTATTAAAAGAAACAGCTCTGAACTGAAGTAACCTCTGCCTGTGCAAAGTTGATCGCTGTTCTTGGATGTCAGACGCTGCTGTGAAGCAGCAGGAGGGTCAAATCGAGTTTGGACATGAAAGTCGTCACATCTCAGACTTAAGGACATCTGGACTGTGCAGGTTAAGAGATCACTAATGTTGAGACACTTACTGTGCAGAAATAATAGTGGGCATCAAGGCTTTCTCCAGGGACACTGGTGGTGGGATATGGCGGCTCCGTTGGGAGTCCAGATACTCCTACATGTGATGCACAACCAGTGTCAGACTTTTTAAGAAGTCCTGATTTATGGAAGCATAAATCAGAAACTGTTGAGGATGCATTTTAGAATTTAAAAAATAGTTTAAAGCTTTTCATCAAAGTTTTAGATCAAGACGATTACTTTCAAATCTACAACTAAGAATCCGTCATGATTTCTATTTTCTCATTGTGTCACAGTTAAAACAGACATCATCAGTCACCTTTAGGGAGAAAGGCTGGTTGAAATCAACACGGACACAGCCGTAGTTCTTCCTCAGCATCCTGAACACCCCACATGCTATTCCCCACCAGCTCTCGTTTTTCTTGGGTTTCCCCTGAGGAACAAACAGGTTAAGTACAAAAAAAAAAAGTACACACAAAAATATCCAAAAGTCTTGTGTCAAAAATATGTGTAAGTCTGCTCCAAATGAGAATCACTGCCTTGACTTTTACATGATTACAGAGAGCCTACTCAAAAACAGAGGTGACATAAATCAACTTACCAGCTGCTCACTATTGTAGTTGCCCTCAATAATGCGGTCGTAGGAGATGCCAACTGGTACCACCAGCACATCTCTGATGGCCCCAGTGCACAGAGTGTCCACCACGATGGACAGCATCCCTGCCCGTGCAGGGAATGGCTTACCACTGCGGGACCGAGTACCCTCCAAGAAGACTTCCAAAAACTGCTGCTGACGCAACAACTCCTCTATGTACTGGAGAACATTGACAGGGAGAGAAACGTACACATGAAAAGGGATGGGACTGAGGCGGATTAACAGTACAAGTAGAGGTGAAAAGATGTGAAAAAACAAACCTAACAATCTGGACTGTGAGAGTACAGTCACATGCTAAATTAACACTCTCCATATGTTATTGGTGAGGAAAAAACATACAAATCATTTGATTCATGTGGGTTTTGGTATAAAAGAAATATGATGATTGGCTGTTGTTTAGTAGCCACAGGACCTGGGCACCCTTCACTAACAGAGTTGACTGTTCTTCTCTCGATACCCAAACATTGTTGAGACAAATGTGAAGCCAGCTGTCCCACCACTAAAGCTTCGTCTAAATCGGGACATGCAATGCAACAGGACAATGATCCAAAATAAACTGGCATCAAGATGGATTAAAAATAAAAGAATCAAGGTTTTGGAGAGGCTTAGTCAAAGTCTAGACTTCAGCCTACTTGAAATGCTGGGAGAGAGTTGCGCACATTAACAAATGTACATAAATCTTCACAAGCATGTGAGAGACCAATAAAGTCAAGCAGGAGACAGCTATCAATGCTATAATTTCCACATGAATTATGTGGGTACTTAGCTGGGCCCACATGTTTTTTTTTTTTTTTTCACTTTATTTTTATAAGCCAAAAAACTGACCCAGTGAAAAAAGCTATATGCTGTTTATTCAAGGTTGCATTGGCTTAATATTCATTATGATAAGATCATTTTTATTATGTTTTCACACACACAAATAACAAAAGATTAAATCATACAAAACCTTGTACATGACATTAATGACACCTTTGCAACTATTGCATCATACAATTTAAAAACAAGTTAAGGCTGAGCATTGCAGGGAACCGACACCCATAGATAGCCATGCTGTGTAAATAGATCCTCCAGAGTCATATATACACACACAGCTGTCTCGTGCGAAGAAAACACTTTAGAGAAGAGACTCTTTTGTCCTCAAACAAACCACTGACTGTGCAACTGGGTTCAACTTGTGAAGACGGATAAAAGTCAACTTATTGATACAGCTCAAAGTACACAGTCTGGCTTCACTTTCACTATTCATGACTGTGTCTTAAGATACAAACTATTGCTAACAAAGCAACACTGATAGACTCAAACAACTTGGTACATCACATTTAGAAAAGATTTCTTTTTTGATGACAAAGCAATAATATTAACACTAGTACTCATTCCTGGTAGTTATACTACAGCTTTTATGCATAACAGAACCTTCTATTATGCATTATCTGTCTGAACCAAGAATTCAGATTTAAGCTAAATTTCTTAGTGAGCCTCTTGACACATTAAAAAAAAAAAGACGCACTTCTATCAAACGCAAAGGCTTGCATAACTTATTAAAATAAAAACTTCCTATTTGCTGTGTGATAAGTGGCTGCATGTAAACGGATGTAGAAATCTGTCAGCAGAGAGCACGTGAGGCTTCATTATGTGACTACTAAGTGGCGCTTTATGGACGATTTTTTGAGATAGTAGAAACAGATGCAGTGATCAAGTGCAGAGCACCCAGGAGTCACCTAATCAGTGCACAGGTGAGACTGAAATGACAATAAAATTAAATATAGCCAACCATGTTGAAACAGTAGAGTATAGTCATGTTTAATTTTATCATTTGAATAAAAAAGCTGAGTTAAAAAGGTCAAACTGAAAGGATCTAGTTCTCTGAAGGGAAGAAATATAGCACGTCTCAAAGTTACAGCAGTGTAGTAAAGTTCAAATCTGTCCTTTAGCACATAAAATTATATAACTGCTAGATTATATACAAGCGATAATTCTAACCGGATCTTAAAGAAAACATAAGGAAAGGTTTTTAAACTCTGTAAATGCTCTATACACTTAAAAAAAAAAGCACCATGGAGAAGAAGAAAATGAGCACGACCAGCTCTTACCGTCTGCAGAAGAGACCGGTACAAAATGTCTTTCTTTCCGTCCCCCGTCTCCTCCATTTTCCGCCGTATGAAGAATCCTCCAAGTTTACGGATCAGGGTGCTGGCAAAAAAAGAAGAAAAAAACCCCAAAAAGATGTTTTCTACAACACATCATCAAGATCATTGTCACTGATACAATCTAGTGCCTTTTAAAGCATTTTTTAAATTGTGACGTTTACCACTAACTTGGCTGATCTCAAAATACTTGAACAGTGTATAATAGATATCAGGGCAAAACTATGGGATCAGGCTGGACACTAAATGTTCTAAATATGCTAAACAACAACAAAAAAGAATCAGTTGTTAAGAGATCAGGTTTTTTTCCTCTTCACAGAGAATTCATCCACAACAGTCAAAGCCTCTCCAACCGTATCTGGTCAATACTCTCAGACTACAAAAGGACCCCAGAAACCTTCAACCTGCCAAGTTCTGTCTCTTTATAAAACATTCTGCTCATTCAAACGCAGATATCCATTTACAGAGGTGGTGTTTAACTGTATTCATCCCCGGAGGAAGGAAGGAAAGAAGGAAGGAAGGAAGGAAGGAAGGAAGGAAGGAAGGAAGGAAGGAAG
>JAOWBL010003053.1:0-12772 GCA_028564865.1 Zenarchopterus dispar | reverse complement strand
TGAAAGTATGCTTCATGCAACTCTTCTCTTCTCACTCCATCAATATTGCCCCCCCACCCCCGTGGATATAAAATTGAGAAGAGCAGAAAATAACATACTACTCTGCCTAATGAGATGAGTTGTAATTTAGTCTCAAATAATTTATACTGAAAAAACAAAACCATTAGGGTGTTGTGTTTACCATAGACAGTGAAGCAAAGAAAATTAAAATATGTATAAGTTACCATGAAGCAGTAGTCAAATTCTTCTGAGAAAGTCTCACTACTGTATAATATCTACAACAACACTGACTATGAGTAAAATCAAGTATTTATAGAGCATTGGATAGCTCACTTGGTTGAGCAAGAGCCAAGCATGAGGGGGCTGCAGACCTCCTGCTGCCTGTGGCAACTTCAATACTAAATACTACCATTGCAAAACATTAATTTTATCACTCAGATGCTGTGGTCTAATTTTAACTAAGTAACAATTCTAGACAAACCAGGATTGTAATTTTCATTGTCTAGGCTAGAAAGAGAATGTCAAGCTCTCTGCTAACACAAAAGCTACTTTGGGTCATGTTTCCCATTGAGGTAAACAAGACTATACATGAGGCTTGTGGAGATGCCCCATGCCAGAAGAAAGCCAAGTGTGGTTTCAAACAAAAATCTCTACAACTTTCCCAAACCACTGCACAGAAAGCACAGCAATAATAAAGCAGACCTTTTTATTTTCTACAGCACTTTTGAAACATGTATAAGGAGGTGAGAAAATTTAACTTTACCAAAATAATGTGCAAAAAGTTCAGAAACTTCAGGCCTTCATTACCATAAAGCATGGAGGAGGTAGTATCATAGTTTGTAGCTCCTTTAATACCTTAATGCCGGAAAGCATCTTGGGAGAAATAAATTAAAAACTGTAATCTTTACAAAATAATGTCAGGGCATGAGGAAAATGACACAAAGCACATGAGGAAATGGCTGATAAAAAAAATTCATGTTGCTCAGTTTTGTGCAGACCATCCCAAAAATGCTATAAATGTTAAGGATTAAAAAGGTTTTTGTGGCCTAAAATTTGCTTCTCGTCATTGTGCAGTTCTCATAAGAAGCAACAGCAGATGTCTAACAGATCATTGATTACTCAGACACAAAAAGTAAAACTTTTTCATAAGTCATTAGATGGTGGTTGTCTTCTGAACTCCCTCTTAAATAAAGATTAGGCCACATTTTATGTGTGAAATACTACAGTATCTGTTCCTTAAGTTAAAAAAAATGAAAAGACTTCATAGATGGTTTGAAGAAAAGTAAAAAAAAAAAAGAAACCTACACAGTAATAGCAGAGAAAATCAGCCCATGTATGGCATTGTGAGAAGTACTGCAATGAATTATTCAGCAGAGGATGAATTTGAAAGTAAATTAATGTCAGTATTCATTCTTTGGCAGCACTTAATCTGAAAAATAGTAATGCCAATGAAGTCATTTCAGCTGAAGAAAGTATGAAAGAGAGGGAGAGAGGGTGGGGTTGGTGGAGGGGCTGGGGTGGGATGGGTTGGGAGGGTACAGACACAGACACATAAAAATCTTTTCCGAACCCAATTAGGCTCTGCATGTCTGTTTGATCCATGGCACTGCGAGCATGCAAAACTAACACAAACACAGTGCTCCTCTGGAGGTTACATAACAAACTATAATGTGAATACTTCTCTCTACTCTCTCCTCCTTCACTTCCAGTTTCTTTTTTTGCTCACTTCTCCTTTCTTTCTCTTTCTCTTTTATCAACCTATGGCAGGTCGTAGCAAAGTATTCTAGTAGCAGTCGTTTTACTTTTTTTTAAATACACCACTGTGAAGGTTAATCAGTTAATGAAACGTAATCACTTCTAGGGTTTTTTTTCAATTTGACGATTTGAAAATGAGGCTTCAAATTGTGTATTCAGAAGGCTTCTTTAGGACTGCATCTTTGCTTCTGGGAGATGTGTTTGTGCTGTTGGCTTCATCAAGCAGTGATCTCCAGTAATCAATAGGGTAATTTGCAGCTGAGCGTCAGTTATTAGAACCTCCAAGACTGAAGTGAGAAAAGGGTGGGTTGCCCACTTTGAGCGGTTGTAGAGCTTAACTATGGAGGTTTTATTTACAAGTGGAACTGGAATAGAGCAGCAACCGACAAGCAGATTGGGGCAGAACATACATCATTGTTGTCCGTTATAGTGAAGAGAAGACTGAGCTGAAAGGCGACGTCTCGAATTGCTCAATCTTTCCAACTTTCACCTAAGGTCAAGAGCTGTGGACAGTGACCAAAGAATCAAGGTTATAAATACAAGCTGCCAAACTGAGCTTTCTTCAAAGGCTGGATGGACTAACCCTAAGGGACAGGATGAGGAGCTCAGTTATCCAGGAGGGGCTCAGAGCAGAGTTACTGCTCTTGTGCACTGAAAGCCAGAGATCATATCTCTTGGTTGGCATAGGAAGGTCTCAGTGTTATAGGCAAAGGAAAGGGCTGGGGAGAAGGAAGTCTGGGGATCCCTGCCCAGATTGCAGCCCACGAGACTGATCCCAGATAAGCAGCAGAAAATGGATGAGTATATGGACAACAGAAGATAGTAAAGCTACTAATACTTTATACACATGAATCAAGCTCCATGCTATATTGAGGCACTGATAGTACTTTATGTGTACCATCTGAGTTCTATATATCTTCTGTGTTGTGATTATCCTAACTTCTAAAATATTCTCCTGACAGCTGTTCACTGACACTTACAGACCAACACAAAATCTATGTCCAGTGCTCTGGGCAGCTGGCATGACAATGGATGATGATTCATGGTGTGGAAATATATCAAATAGGTAATAAATGACTTCATTGTGCTCCAGAATAGTGGAAAAAGGCAGAGAATAACTGCCCAGTTGGAGCTGAGGTGAAGCTGTTATAACCCACAGGACATCCACATGAAAATAAAAACTCAACACAGAGAGGTCTCAGCTGGGCCTGATTGGGTTTATACCCAAATATTTCATGTGTGATATTTCAAGAAGGTTGTTGTGCAAAATACATTTAACTCAAATAACATTTTTTATTCTTTGAAAGGTAAAGTGACCATGAATCACCGTAAACTGACATTAACGTGTCATCTGCTGCCCCGCTGCACTGAATTTAAAGCCACATGGGGATTATTAGAGTTCTCCATGAGTCACCACACCATTTCCATCAGCAAGATTTCCTTTTCCAAACACTAATAGAGATGTTGAATTTACATAAATCTCCTTGACTTTATCAGGACAGATTGGAGCCCATCAAAGTGTCTCAGTTTGTCCCTTTGGAGTATTTGCTCCTCCGCCTACCTTTCTCGTACTAACAAACTGGCTGATGAACTCATATAACTCAGACAAACAACATCGGTTTTTGGCCTTTCATCATGAATCCTCTGTGGATTCATATATATTAGTGAGTCCTAACAGATTCTTGTAACAAAAATGAGAATAGTTATTTGCTCAACAGAGACAATAAATTATGTGGCATAATGTTTTTAAATATGGCATAATGTTAAATTCCAAGCTGACGCTTGAAGACAAAGGCAAGAGTGATGGTCTGCTCACCTCTTAAATTGTGTGTGTTCTGTTTCTATTCTGCAGCATCGGTGAGACAGACCTCAGGAGAGACTGGAACACCTGGGCCTGGCGTTCTCTCTCTGAAAAACGTCACCCATTTCACAGTGGAGTGAATTTCTTCTCTCTAGTGCATGTTTGTTTTAGTATGTGCTGTACCAACACGCTCATGACTACAGCTCATGCATCTATTCATGAGCACCTTCAGCACTGATCTTACTCATGACCTCATGTCATAGTTTTCTTTGTAGTTTTACATTGTGCTAATGTTTCTGTTATAATTAACTATATTTGTTATTAGCCTACATTCTATGTACCTTTTTTGTCATGGCTTTAAGTTGGGTTTTGACACATTATAAAGCATACAGCAAGCAGAGGTAAAAGATAAAATATTTTTGAATTGCTTATATTGATAATTCACAGCGCTTTTGGATACAATCACCCAAATGTCTCAGGAAAAAAGGAGCACTATGCATTTAAATGAAAAAAAAGTATTTTACCATGCCTGGTCATAAGTTTTATAGAAGTAACACCAGTGAGTCAGAGGATTAGAAAAACAAATTAGTGAAAAGCAGGTCATATGCAAACATGTATAAAAACATAATCCCTCATTCCCCCCCCAAAAAAACCAAAAAAAAAACAACAGCAACTAGAATTAGTCCAGAACATATTTCCTCACAGCAAAAGTCATCCCATGTCACCTCGTCACATCCATCTCTCGTCTCTCTTATCCTTTTCTAAAACCCACAGATGGTACAGGCTGACAAAGCGTGGCATTGCCAAACAGTCACCATTAATAGAGAAGGCATGCTTTGGCCACTGATAGATATTACCTGCTAGTGGGTGTGAAAATGTCTGGATTCATTTATAACTACTAACAAATCAATCCTTTGATTGAGTCAGACTCTGCATATAAAACAGCATTCTGGCCGAGCAACTATGAACAGACCCTTAGATGACTTTGCTGATGACTAGGATGGTGTGAAATGCATTTCAATCTATGATGGAGTACATCTCTAACTGTGTCTGAAAACCAGTAATTAGCCTATGTACGATGAGAAGCCGGTTTTGGACACAGAGCAGACTTTAGAAAGGAATAACAGATTGCCTATATGAAAAGCAAAATGATAACACAAATGGAATCAGGCTATTTCCTTCCTCTACTTGAGTGTTAGTGCAGATGTATAGAGAACTCCGACTCCCTCTGGATTGGGCTAATTGCGGCATTTATCAGTGGTTCCATTAGAGAACATTTTATTTCCGCATAAGTTACTGTAATGTCGTAGCATAACACAAAGAAGCCCTGAGTGGAAAGCTACTAGAGACCTCACTGTAAACAAGGCAGCTAAGCTATTCAGTGATGAGAGGACACCAGGAACAGAAGCTTTGGATTTACAATTCCCCCCACTAGACAGGCAAGTGTCACTGCAACATGTTTTAATTGGTCTGAGGAGGCAAGATCTTACATGGTGGACACATGAGATATAAAGACTCGCATATGGCCGCTCATACACATGCAAGCACACTGTCATAAATGCAGACACAAGTATTCAGCCGACTGCTTGTCTCCTGCAGTATTCTGTTGTATTTCTATCTCCTGATTCATAATAAAAGGTTTTCAAGTTCATCAGTTTAGATAAGGTGAATCCAATAAGGCTGAGAAAATATATAAATAGAAACAGCAACATGCACATACATACGTGCATGTTTATATAAAAAATACACCCATCTCCACCAAAACAAGTCTGTTTGAGTATTTAGAAATATTCTTACATGCCAAGTAGTTGACTACTTCTTGTAAGCATGAATTTTTGGTTATGAGTTTAACAGCAGTGACAGCTAATCGGGCCTATTGATAATTGAAGAGATGGACAGCATGGCGAAAGCAAAGCTTTTCATATAACAATCACTCACCCACAAGAATCAGAACCAAACATAGCCATTTTAATTATGTGTAGCTTTTGATCTATCTCTACAACATACAGGGTAATTGTCTAATGAAGATGTTCAATGCCGTAATGACAGTATGAGGTCCAACTAAGCAGAAAACCTGTAAGCAGTTATTCTTTTGAGTGACAGGTCAGATTTTTGTTTATGCAAGTCCAAACTCTTTGATTGTTTCAAAACCCATACTGCTGCATGATCTGCCGTAATCGGAATGCAGTACCTGACAGGCTGAGATAGCCACCAATCGATACTTATTGTAGCTTTGTGATTAAATTTGGTTTAAATCTGGTTTCATATATAATAGACTTATTAATGTGCAAAATGCTTTACTGCAACTTCAGGAAACCAGGACAAGGCAGAGGTGAAGTATTATATACCATCATTTGACACATATATGTTTGTTTATAGGAGAAAAAACGCTGCAACAAAGTAAGGTGAAACACCAATGAATTTTGGAATTAGAATAATAAATAATTGCGATCTTTTGTTGGTTATGATGGCATGCGGAAGTCTGGAGTGGTAGAAAAGCATGTGGGGGAAATGTATAAGGACAGCATGGCAATGGTGAGGTGTGCAGTAGGACTAGCAGATGAGTTTCAGTTAAAAGTTAGATTGCATCAAGGATCAGCTCTTTCGTGCTTGCCATGGTGATGGATAAGTTGACGAATGAGATCAGACAGGAGCCTCCACGGACTATGATGTTTGCAGATGACCTGTGATGATCTGTAGTGCAAGTGGGGAGCTAGTGGAAGAAAACTTGGAGCAGTGGAGATGTGCACTAGTGAGATGAGAAATAAAGGTCAGTCGTGAAAAGACAGAATACATTTGTGTAACTATAAGGGAAGCAGGAGAAATAGGGAGGATTCCTGGAGTTTAAATAGTGCACAAGTGGCCAAATTATTATTTATTAGTATTTTTATCAGTTTCAAGGAATTTCGGAGACTGTTGTGGGTTTTTCTTTCTTTAATGGAATTAACAAATCTGTCCACATCTGCACACTTAACTCTACAGACAGCAATGGCAAGTGTGCCAGAAGAGAAGAAGGAGCAAGTCCAAGAGAAAAAGGGGAAGGTCAGAAAGGAGATTTCTGCAATTGGTGAAAAGAGGATATAAAGTTGATTGGTGTGACTAAAGAAGATGCAGATGACAGGCAAAGAAGGAAATATGTGATCAGCTGTGGTGACTCAAAAATGGAAAAGCTGAAAAAAAGAGAACTCTTTTTTGTTTCTTTGATTACTGAATTTTTAAGGTTGTGAGCCTCAGTCCTAAGATCACTTCCTATTACTAAAGGATGGTTAATAATGTTTTTTTTTTCTTGATTATTTGTTTTTATTTTTGAATTTGAGCATTTTTCACACAGAAGCCATCTGACCAGAATCAAGTGTACATTTGCTGCACAGCATCCAGATTAGATCAGGCAGGATATCGGTGATTGCAGTATAGACGAGGAAAAAATCTGGAAAGGTCAAAGGTCTTTGTCCTTGGCTCGGATTAACTCAATTACAGGCCCATCATCAGAGACAACTGAGCCCTTGCTAGACACACAGACATACTGTGCTGGCACAGTTTTATACATTTTGTTACATTTCAGATTCAGTTAATTTCTTTTCCATTTCACTCCATTTGGCTCCAAAGGATTCAAGCCAAGTTATGAAGCTTCTCAAGAGCCACTTGACTGAGGTACATACTGTAGAACATCCAGCCTTTGTTTGGCAGATAAGAAAAAATAAATATGGATTAAAAACAAAATTTTGAAAGCTTGAAAGGATCTGAACTCCAAGCATCTATATGATCAGTGCTCAGTACACATGACATACAAATTAAGACATTCTGAAAACTTTTGCGTGAATGATCTATATTCCTTGAATGACACTCCTTTCATTCAGTTTAGCACTGAGTTTGGCCTTGAGCAACATTTATAAAGCACTCTTTTCAAGTCAAGTTGTCATGTAATGAATACCTTGATGTCTAATCTGAGTTAAGGCCCCTCTGTGTGACTGCTTTGTCGGATATAGCAAGTCGAGTTTCACAAGGGAAGAAGCCATGGAACTAGAAATACTTGCAACAAGACTCTCAGATGCTACATCTGGAGTTTCCATGGTAGCCGTTTCCCCAGAGTAGGCCATATGACAATCAAGTCTTAAAACGATATGAGTGTGAGTTTGTGCTTGTGTGTGTTCCCATCAGCAGGCTGACAGGGCGAGACAGAGTTTCATCTCAGCAGATTAAGTACGTCTGTGTTTATCGTACAACTCCCATAAAGGACAGTGGAGAATCACAATCAAACAGGATTTATAGGATTTCCAGATATGATCGGTCTGTGGAGGATAACGTGCTACAAACTCAAAATAGGCAAATAAGACCATTGTGACAAAGAGTGTAGGGGAAAATTAATTGCAAAAAAGGATAGAAATGGGTTGACAAAAGGGTTAAAAGAGGATCATGGGAAAATTAAAAAGGAAAGAAAGGAAGAAAGAAAAAGAGAATGCAAGAAATTCAGTGTGCGGTTTAATTAGAGTAGCTATAAATAACCTGGGGCCTGACATTTGAACATAGAAGCCCAGTGAATGTGTCTACTTGTCTTTTTGTTTTGTTTTTCTTCATTTATTTATTTTTAGATATGCCTGATATTTGAACACATGCCACCAATTTCAATGCCAACCTCCATCCTCTCCTGTTCCCTCATCTTCCTGTCGAGCCTCCCAGCTCTACCTCACCAATTCCTCTCAATTCTCTTTTCTCTCTCCCACACATGTAGACATTTAGACCCACAAATACGCATGCTTGTCAGTCATGTCCTCAAATACTTCCTTCTATGTATTTATGTACCAGGAGAGAGCAAAACTGACATATCAAAAACAGGTTTTTCATTAGCTGCTAGGAAAAGGAATGAACTCATAGACAGACTTGGCACCCAGCATGATGTCAGCACCCAATCACTTATTGCTCATTCTGACACCCAGCACCAATCTCCCACACATACAAACATATCTGTCACTTTATGTTTGACACTGGAACATGCATTCTGCAAGAGATTTAGCGACAGGTCTATAACATACTGTAGTAGCTGAACCTTCTCGGTGTATGTGCAAAAATATAGAAATATCTGTCATTCTGTCCATGTTTCCCCTGTTAAAAATTCACTTGTGCCTTTTTATACAATTTTGACTGTCCTCCTCTTCTTTAAACAGTCATCTTAACTAGGAAAGTTGCTATGGGAACTCTTACTGCTGCTATACAGGGGATGGGCATGAAATGTAAGTTGGAGAGCTTTGAAACACAGATCTAAAGATGGAAGAGCAAAAAAGAAAAAACAAGATAGTGGACTAAGTGTTCTGAATCACTGTATCAAAAACATAGGCAAGGAAAGAGGAGGGGTAGGGAGTGAACAGACAAGAAGGGTGCTGGAGTTAAAGAGGAGACGCACAGCTTGTTCATCTCTGTCACAGCAGCGCCTACTAGATTTGCTGGCGATAAGGCCAGTCATTACTCACTGAAGCCCAGTCTTCCTATACTTTTAACCATTTACCTAGTTCAGTTGAGTAGGAAAAAAGTACAAATCTAAGTTTAAAATTTAAGGACTTCAAAATAAATTTTAAAAATGCTATAATCAATTAAAAATATGAAGAAATGAAATCCTCTGATAAACACCAGGTATTACAAATTAATAAATAAAACTACAGATGAACAACAACACATGGTATATTACATTATATCGTTATTTATAAAAATCAGAAGCAATTTATGAAAGAAAAAAAATACAATTAGTCCAATGAAGTGTTCAATCAACTTGAACAACAATAACTTCAAGTAAACATTTTTTTTAATGGTTTTATCTCAAATAACTGTAAATACATTTTGGCCCACTAGTCATGATAAAGTTGCTTCAGTTAATAAAGGTTTCTAAACTTTTGATTATATACAGCATTCTTAAGGTCCTATTAAAGGATTTTAATTAAGTTAAGAATCTCCCCCTTAGTCCATTGCAATATCCTAATTCTATGTTTTTCTCCATCTATTATATTTTAGATTCTCTAATGTCTATGAGATTATTGTCACAAGTCTAAACCATCTCCTCTCTCCCCCAATACTTGGTATGAGGTGCTGGTTTAATTTACAGCTAACTGTCCACCGTGGATCACAATGGCCCAACAGCTACACTCTGTTTTTCTTTTTTTTTTTGTCCAAAGGACCCTTCCCAGATTGATAGGCATCAACAACTGTTTCTTTAAGATGATTGTTGATGTTTTAGCATCTTATTTTTTGCACACACACATCTCTCTGACATCCCAACTGTAAAAACATCAGCTTTGAAAATGGTGGTCACACTCCAGCCTTGCAGAATTCTGTCAGTTCTCAAATATAGAAATGTCCTATGGAGATTACCAGGAATATATGTTTTGTTTTTTTTTCATTTTAGTTAAATAATTAATAACATTGCTATATGATGCATTGCCATATGCTGTTGTTTATCTTTTACCTCATTTTAAGGCATGGCGAAAATCAGATGATTTCTTTTTTCATATATTATGATGCTCAAAACCTTAAGAGTGAAGGAGGATGTACTGTTTTTTCAGTATTACTGCATATGTGTGAAGGGGAGACAAAAATATGCAGAGGTAGTGGAATGATGCTAACCATGGACAAATGGACAGATATACAACAGAGTAGAAGAGAGCTGATTAATAGTGGAGCTATAACCCGAGAAGACCACATCAACAAGAAGCAAAGGGTTAATACCCCTTATCAGCCAAAGCAGATCTTTTTTCATATATTCTTTAAAAAAAAAGTAAAAAAAAAAGGTGTATTACACATCAAAATTGTTAAAGAGAAAGAAAACTATTATTGCCTCCACCCATAATCAGAAGCAATTTCTACAGCTTTTCCCAGAGGGAAAAATAATTAAAATAATTTTTTGCAGAAGCTCTCAGAGTAAACGATGCAAAACCCCTTCAAACCCTTGGCTAGCTTTTCTAAGACCTTTCTCTTGGCTGCGCTCGTGCGGATTATTTTTATTTTTTGCTTTAAAATGTGTGCTTTTGTCTTACATTGAACAAATGTTTGTGTCTTACTGAAGTTGGATTGAGAGTGCGTGACTATGTGCACTTGTAGAAAACCTTTTTTTTTTCTCATTCAATAGGCTGGTAATAAGGTTTTAGTCTGGCAATATGGTGCAACCGATAAGCACAAAGGCCAATAATCCCTCCAAATATTAGTTCAGGTTTCAGAGATGGCTCAGTCGAATGAGAGAATTTGTTTACGTCTGTGTGTGAGTGTTTATGTTGCCAGTCGTGAGTGCATTGTGCATACATCCTTATTGGACCATTTGGAAAACAAGGTTTGTAATCAAAATGGACAAACAAAAATAGCCTTATTGAGTGACTGGGAAATGTCTTTGTTTTATGCACATGCACGTCCACAGTTGCAGAGCCTCACCAGAAACTCTATTGTGCTTTCCACTTACTGGCTTGTGTCAGTGTGAAACCTCTGATGTATGCATATGAAGTAAATGGACTCGAGTGACTACATTTCCTGGACTTCCCACTATGCAACCATTGTGACAAACTGTGTGTGTATGTGTGTGCATTTGCAGATGTCTTGCCGTGCATTTATCTGTGGTGCTTTTCAGTAAATGTTCACCAGTTGAGATCTACCATTTATGTCTTTTTGTGTCACTACTCCAAAGTTTATTTTGCCCTCATAGTTTCATGCATCATGCAGTTTCCTATTCATTGGGGTCTAATGGAGCCTATCACTGTGGTCTCTGGGTGGGAGGTGGGCTACACCATGGACAGGTTGCCAAACATTTCAAGCCATCTCATTTCACTGTGAATCCAGAGAAGAAAATCAATCCTTTACTGGGTTGCAACCAATACATTTGCACATTGAGGATCAATAAGTCATTAACCCAGTAACCAAAAAACTCTGCATGTAAACGGACATCCAATGCACTCTACATAGGTTTTAAACCTTGCACCATCAAGCATATGTCTGACTGATGCAAAAGTCACAAGAGTGAAGAGATACAAGATAGTGGAGGGATCTAAATCCACAAGCTGTAGATGGGAGGAATCTAATAAGTGAATGTCCTACAGCATTAAGTGTGCTGCTTCAAAAGCAATTACTATATTACCCTTAACGCAATTTGATTTTTTTTTTTAAATTGCTGGGTGTTATGTGAACTCAGTAGATTTTAAAAGGATTTACTCAACTAATCAGGTGTAGAACAGGCGATCTGGACTCCACCTTTCTCGTATAAAAACAGAACATTGTCACTCTCAACAGTTCATTTTTAAAAATATAATTATGTAATTTTTATGAAATAATAGACATTGAAATTATTTTTGCTAATTATATATACAAAAATAATGCCCTATAAATTTTGCTAAGTTTGGCTCTTCCTCTTCTAATATTCATAATGTTTTAATATATCTGGAAGGATATTATGCTGCATCGTTCATAAACACTAATAAACACATATAATTCACTTAAGATAACACAGAAATTAGATGAAAAGAATGTTCTTGAATGTTTTATTGTTTTAATAACATAAATGAATGTTTTAATAACAAATGCAGTATTTGAGATGTATATAATAACATGCCTTTGGGGATTTTTTTAATGGTAAAGTCCGGATAAATGAACTTTATCTGAGTTACTGAAAGAAAAATCTGACATCTTGTGCCATTTTCTTTTATTTGTATAAGCTAAATATGTAATCAGAGTTTTCTTTAATCTATTCTAAATGCAATATTATAAAAGCTTTCAGTTGAAGCATCTGTCTGTTTGTTAGAGACATCTGAGTGCTATCAAGTACCTACTTTGAATAAAATAATGTAAAATAAAGAATTTATATGAGATGTTTATTTCATTAACTGGAATTAAACATGTTTCCAGTTTTCATCAGAATACACGTTATGGAGCCAGCAGAGTTACCCATATTCAAAAATATCATAAGTGTCAAATGTTTTGGTTACGTTTGTGGTTTGGTAATATTAAAAGAAGTCATCTTTCATTCTTGTGTCTCTACTCAGAGCAAACTTGCCTCACAATTTCAGCTGAATGGTGACATCATTTTTAGTAAAACCAATATTTACCACTGTCTGAAATCGCCCTTTCACACACATCCACTTCACATCTGCAACGAACCCCATTACTAGCTCAGTTGAAGGGAAATCTCTTCCATAGGAAGATGCACGGTCCATCCGTCGTATCGGAACTCGTTGCGGGCCTATTGTCATTAGT